>BGPR01020264.1:16221-28085 GCA_013235015.1 Araneus ventricosus
GGAGCGCCGCGATTGTTATTGATATTGTCTTCGCAGAACGCTGCAATACGAAAGGGTCAAGAATGCAAGCGAGATAAAATTCGCCAAGTCAGTAAAATAGCGCCAAGTTTACGAAGGTTATGCGCCATAAAATGCGTCTAAAAACATTAACTGTTATAAATAATAGGATCACCGTTTATTGTTACTCATTGTTTCGTAACAATAATAAAACTGTGTATCAAATTTTATCGCTCTAGCTATTTAAGTTTTTGAGTTATCGTGTTCTCATGAACATGGACAGACGGACATATCGACTTCCCTTGGACGGATTTTGTCCAAAATTTGACAGAAACCTACAAATTACGTCTGAAAATCACATACCAAATTTCATCCCTCTAGCTTTAATAGTTTTTGAGTTATTGTGTTCACAGACACAGACAGACATAATTCCAAAATTGTCTTTTCTCCCTCAGGAAAGTCTAAAACGTGGAGATTCATCAACATCTCGAGTTGAATCTTTCACGATTACAATACTTTCTCTTTGTAAACTTCGTATACGAGAAAGTAATAAATATCTTTTAGGAATGCTTTGTTTCGTGTTTGTTTGGATCAACACAGAAACATTTCAATAGTAAAAAGAATATTGTTGCCATCTAAACAATCAAAGCCAGATTATTGTTTTTCGTCATTTTTTGTTCTGATTTTGTTAGATAAGCAGTGAAAACAAAGTGCTCTTAAGAAATTTTAGAAAGCAATTGAAATATTTTGTCATTTTATTTCAGTTGAACGATCTTGATACCAAAAGGGAATCCATCATAAAAGGTTTCGAAAACATTCGTAAGTATAATTTTGTTCAGAGTCAAGTACTGTAACTAATTAAGATCTGTCAATATTATTTCCATTTTCTTGAAAGTTTTCTAAGGTGATAGTTTACAATAATTGCCATCATATGTGTATATATTTGAAATTTCAGTTTTAATTTTCGGTATTAAAAAGTAGAAACTTCAACGATTCCAAATATATATATAGCCAATAATAACTGAAATGGACTCGAAAACACGGTATCATCGCCAAATTTTTGCCAAACTGGACTTTTTCGAGCGATAACCTGCAAAATTTGATATAAGATATATGAGAGTTAAGACCATTATGATGGCTACCATTGAAACGGCTGGCCAAGGGAGTGCTAATTTGGCGACGGCGCAGTACCTTGTTTTCGAGTCTTACAATTGAGTGCACGTAGATACCGGCTTCATCGCCAATGAATAATGTAATATCTGCTGTCAGGTTTCACCGAAAAATAAAACCTCATTTAGTAGAGTCCTGTACTTCTGTTCCACCAGGGTACACCAAGTTGCCCCATTGACATCACAGCGCCAAGGGAAAATATGGGCTGTTAATGTAACAATGTGACCTCTTAACGTATTCGATATTTAAATCGAGTAAAAATTAATTAAATTAAATCGATTAAGTAGGTCAAAGCCTTATTAAGTCGCTCTGCCAAAACAGAGCAAAGAAACAAAACTGATGTTATTTAGTAAATCTTATTGGCTTTGTAATTAATTCTTCACGCGGTGTTGGCGATGAGAGGATTTCCTGTGAATTAGCATACAGCATTCTTGATTTCACGAGCTCTCATTTAGTTTAAGAATATCAAATTACTTTTAAAAAGATATTTGATAAGCGCCAACATTTTTTCTAAGAGCAAAGAGCAAATGCACCACTGAAATGTTTCAGTATAAATTATATATTTTCTCCAAAACTCCTTTTACAGTTGTTTTTTAAACTCCAAAAATGTAGCTGCAAACGACTTGGTTAATATTGCTATGGGGATACATAATATAATCAATAACGTCGAATATCTTAATTCAATTCCAAGAAAAATAATTTTTTATACAATGAAACCTCAAACTCTTTTTTATTAATACCTTTATTACCTTTATTTGACTGAAGATCGAATTTGATCTTGAATTCAGTAGCGGCGATTGGGTGAAACCAGCGGGAGTGGTCTCCCCTAAACTTTCTCGTATACTTTCTAAGTGGAGATTCGTAGTGGAGATACTTTCTCTTTGTATACTTCGTATACGAGAAAGTAAAACAAAAAAACAAACAAACCTGAAATCAAATATCTGTTGCCACGTTTCAAAAAAATATTACTTTGAAGCAGGCGCGATAAAATAGGCAATGCAATGAATACTAAAGCGAAAATTCTGCTTTGGAATTGAATTCCCAAGAAAACAATTTATACTACCACAACCGTAACAATTGCAAAAGCGCGTGAATAAAAGATTTGCTGAAATAATGAGATCAGTTTGATTTACAACAATAAAAAAATTGTTAACAATTGATGCTTGAAAACATTATTTATTGTTGTAAATAAAATTTACAACAATAACAGATTGCTACCTGTTAGATTGCAAATATTGCATTAACATCATTTTTCGGCTTTGTCAGTATTTTTAATTAATTTAATTCTTCGCCACTAAAGTTTCTTTATTTTCTTGTGGCTACTTTGGCTAATTTTGAAATTCAAACGTAGATTTTAACCGTTTCATTTAATTTCTAAATTTTACATAATTATTTACTTTGTTTTCGATTTAATTATTATTTGTCTTAACTTTTGTTGTTGTTTCCATTAAGGTTTCAACTTTATTAATTTTTAAATTCAAATTTTGCTACGGGACTATTTCTTCGCCATCTTGGCTCGCGTAAGTTTTTGGCGTCATCAGGTCTTAGGCGTCTGTATCTGGAATCGTTTTCCGTTACTTTTTGAATTCCTTTGTGATGGGCTAAGCGAGTGGTTGGTGTTGTTCCAGCTGCGGGCCCCCAGGGCCGGTGGGGCCTGGGGTCTTGTCTTGTCTTGCCTCTGATTTAATTTTCCGTTAATGTTTTTTATATATTCCTGAGTCTGAAGCTGAAGATTCTTATTATTCTTCATTGGTATTCCTAAAAGAATGCAGTATGAAGAAACTCGGTGATGAATGCTTTGAAGGACGTGATGGAAAGTTCTCTACAACACTATTCCGGAACAATCTATTGTATTAAGGTGCTGTTGTGAAGAAAGCATTTCTTTCTTTATGCCGGAACAATCTATGAACGCTGATTTTCAATGATCATCACCTTTTGCGGGATCTGCAGTGTGGGTAATGCCTACAGCATTTTTATTTTTCATCGTGGTGGTGTGTACTCTTAATCACAGAGATCGTGATCATCTTTTTAACGTTTATTCCTGCTCAACATTTTTGTTCTCATCTTCAGCTTTTTCCGATTTTGATTTTTTGAATGAGTGATGCAGGCCTAGAGGTATGGCCGAGGAAGGTGCGAAAATGTGCAAGTTGAATACCTCAAAAATATCATTAAGTGAATATAAAAAAAATTCACTTTTTCTTAAGTAATATTCATCATTTCAAGAAGTGTTTGTGATGTTGCAGTGAAAAATGTTCATCATTACATCTCTATCAAATTTAGGTTGTCTTTCTTTACTTTGTGTTCTGAAATATAATTCTTAGGCCTGCAGTGCTAATGTGTAGCTACAATTTTTGATTTTTATTTTGTTTGATAAATGTTCATTTCTGTGCATCAAATATTATGCATATATCTAAAATTTTATGGCAGTAATTAATTTCAATATCAATAATTGTTAAATAAAAAAATTATTTAAAATTTAATAAAATTGTTTTTGTTTAATTATTTTTAGCATTGTACTACCACTATATGAAAATGAACTTTTAATTATGTAGCTAGGGTTTTCAGGTCAGCAAAGGTAGGTGAATTATTTCAATATTGCAAGAATGGCTTATTATTGTGTAATTTGATTTTGTACCCAGAATTAATTAATTGTTCAATATATATTATAATTTAAATTTTATTTCTGGGCTTCTACCTTGCATCAATATTTATATATAATATCCTAGCTACCTCTTCCCAACATATTTAATATTTGGGTCTCCCCAATTTATAATTTCAACAAATTAACGAGAATCGGATTAAAAGAAATTGAATATGCAATTTGAACGCCTCTTTTTGACGGATTTGGCCCAAACTTTTATACGGACCTACATTCATAACGATAAAACTGTGTACCAAATTTTATCCATTTAGCTATTCAAGTTTTTGAGTTATAGCGTTCACATGACCGCGGACATACAAATAGACAGACTTCCCGTTGACGGAGTTTGTCCAAAATTTGATAGAAACCTACAAATTATGTTTAAAGACCACATACCAAATTTCATCGCAGTAGCTCTAATAGTTTTCGAGTTATCGTGTTCACAGACAGACACACACACAGACGCACACACAGACGCACACACAGACACACAGACAGACATACAGACATAATTCCAAAATTGTGTTTTTTGGACTCAGGGAGGTCTAAAACGTGGAGATCCGTCAAAATCTCGAGTTCGAATTTTTTGACGATTACAATACTTTTTCTTTGTATACTTCGTATACGAGAAAGTAAAAAGTGAGGGCAATAAATCTACTGATATTTAAAGTACCCGGGAGTATAGGCGGTACATCACAAAATTTGCTAGCTTTCCCGAATACTCTTGCTTTTTTGTAATTCCTAGTTTTAAACAGTTAAACACAAAGCTAGCACAAACAAGCTTTTTCCCACAAAAGTAGGGAAGCAGCCCTCCCCCTCTCGCCCCCATTTTCTTACTACTGCTTGTATTACATACGAGTCTTAAATTCATTATGACTAAGTTTAAGAATCACAACGTATTTTGTCGTTATTTTTATAATCCAAATCGTTCTAGCAGATACGGAACGACACCATAAATCCATGAACTCGCAAAAAACTAAAATGTTAAGGGATTTTCTAATACTCGCCGATTACGCGCGCTAGAATATGAAGGGAAGAGGATTCTGCCAGTTAGAGTTTCTGACAAGTTTGGTAAATTTTGTACTCCGGCTCACACAGTCGTAGAACGAGGAACAAAATTATTTTATTTTTCAAATCAGTAGACGGCAAGGACTATGTAACTATTTACAAATTCGAAAATTTTAGCTGTTTCCCTGATTTATATAATCTTGGATACTTTAACCGATCCACAGACAAAAACCGCCAAATTTTAGCACAGTTCGCCAAATCTTAGCAATTGTTTATTAAGCAAGAAAACACCAAATTCAAGGTCAATGCAATGAAAAAATAAAATCTCGAAGTATATTAAGTATTGAAAATCTGGTTTTTTTTAATAAATGACATTTTAATGATATATTACATCTGAACGAGAAAATATGAATTAGTTTTACATTCTCTTTTTCTAGAATATTATCTGACCGATTCCAAATAATCGGATGTTTTTTTTTTAATTAATCATCAAAAAAAAGACATTCCGCAACCGAAATAACAACAAAAAAAAAACGTTCGCTTTGTTTTTGTAAATTTATATGGCCACAAGTTTAATATTGTCAGCTTCATCTAATGGCTGAATTTGTGCCGATGTGAATTAACCCGATTTGCATCCAAAATAATGTCATTATTTTAAATGAATTAGAAATCAGAAGTTTGCCAACTTTTTTTTGCATGTCTAAGTTTCCTGTTTGTTAGATGGTTTCAATTTTCTAAAATTTGCCTATTCTATCAATCCCCGTTTCAAAAAGAGTACAAAAAGCTTTAACAATTGAAAGCATTACTGAAAATTAAATTATTAATTTCGATAAAACGTAGCGTTGTTAGAAGTGGAGAATCTATTGTTCCAAATCATTTTAGAAATACGGCTTTAAACAATGCTTTTTACATAATTATAAACAATGTCCAAAATCATTATTGCTAAGTTTTATTCTAGGAAAGCGCCTTTTTTCCGCCATCTTGAAAAATTCTGTAGAAAATTATTCTCGTTTCTGATGAATTCAAAAGAAAATCTCCTTGGAGCATCTTTTTGACGTTTGTGGTCTTCTGTTCAACACAGATTAGTTATAAATATCTTCTACAAGCAATGGTCTTTTATTAAATTTACCATGAAATTTTTCTATCAGAATTATTGAAAGTTCCTTAATTCTTTGGAATCCGAAAACAACTGTAAGCTACAAATATTACGTTTCCAACGATTTTTTCTCTTATCTTTTCTTTTTATCTTATTTTATCTTTTCTCCTAATCTTGATTTTATGATTTTATTGTACAATCCATGAATATTCTCTGGGGATTTTATGGAAACATATTTCATGCTTGTAAGGCAGATAAACTGTCCGTCAAAATCATTAGGTTTTTCTGTGGAATTGAAAGATCGCCAATGCTTGGCAGATTGTGAGAGTTTCACCCGTAAATATGGAATTAATAGGATGGATCCGGAACACGAATGAGTTCCGATTAGCAACGCCAGTAATTGAAGTAACATTTAGTGACATTGTTCAGTCGCTGAAGTCACATTCAGTGCATTAGTAGCAGTAATAAAAGAATGTTGGGCATTATTATTGATGAATTCTTTAACCCCTTCTTCGTTGGCGTCGCATGTCATGCGACGAAGAGAAATATTGCATCGTTTAAAATGAATTCGTCGCTACCTCCACGTCTCGTTATATTTCGCGATTATTTTTTTTGTAATTCTAAATATTGCTAAGAGATGGCGCAAATAGTCCTACTTTCTTCATGTTTTCGCGATGAGATTTCCCACCTTGAATGGAAAACATAATCATTTTGTCGGAGATTCGAAAAAATATCTCCCACAACGAAGAGGTTAAAAAGCTCTTCGATATCACTGCGCGACACGGATTCTTTGTCAATGATATTCCAGTGATTTTAGTATAAATTCGTGGTGTTGATTCCAAATCTTGCATTCTTTTCGTCAGATTGGCTGTAATTTTTGAGATAAAGTGAAATTAAATTTTAATAGTTTTATGTATGCACTACTCAATTCGTATTGAAACTGCCAAATATATAAATCAATACTAAAATTAAATCAATGCATTAAATCAACTTAATCTTAAACAGTAATCATTATATAAATCAGAAGATAAATCTATACAGAAATCACATAAAATTTGTGTTAAATGTATGCTAAAGAATAAAATTCAAAACAATGTTTTTGAATTAAATAAAAAAATAAATTTCAACAAATAAACTAGATGGATCAGAATGGTATAGTAAAAATACATGACGATAGTGCATTAAGTTCAATAAATTGAAAATTAAATAAATACATGGTTAATAAGTTCATCAATTAATTCGTGAAAAAGCTTTTATATGATTTCCTTTTACGTAAAATGGAAGATTCGCGTTGAAGTCTCTAGCAGTAATCTGCCACTATATATGTATCCCACTCCCTTGATATCTCTGTTCCATTACTTTGATATCCTGGTAGCCGAAATCGTGTCTTAAGTTGTTTTAATTTCTGCTTCTTTATGTAATATGTCTGTATGCTACGTTCTGAACTAATAATATATTTTACGCTGAGAACTAATAAGTTTCGAAGATTAGTTTTTCAAGTGTTGCCCTAAACAAAGAAAGTAATTAAATTTGATATTTTTTAGACCTAAATAACATTTTATTGTGCATATACATTCACCTGTTGCATTTCATCGACTAAATAATGTGTGAAGATTATGGCGTGGATTAAGAACTAAAAATTGCAGTAATTTCACATATTTTTGACAACTTTGAAAGGAATCTGTGACAGGAAGTTACAGAAGATAAAATAAAATTTATTTCTCTTAAGAATTTGAGCACTTATTGCTATAATAAAGAGATCAAGAGAAATTTTAAAATTAATGAAAAACAATCTGATTTTGACACTTTTTTGGACCTCCCTTTACTTAATCTCTCTCACTTTAGTTCCCTTTAATTTCTATCAATTTTTGTATACGAACTATGCAAAGTGAAAGTATTGTAATCATCAAAGAATTTACCTGGAGATTTTCATTAATATTCAGTGTCTGGAAAAAAAAGTCATTTTTGGAATTATGTCTCTCTGTCTGTTGGTTGGTTGGTCTGTGAACTCAATAACTCTTAAACTAAACAAGGTAGAAAAATGGTATTTTGCCTTCATACAAAAATTGTAGACATTTATGAAATTTTGGATGAAATCCGTCCACGAAAAATCTATCTGCCCATCCGTGTGCATGTGAAGTAGGTTACTCTAAAATGCAGTGAGCCAAATGGATTTGGTGTACGGTTTTACGGCTAGAATTGTTTATTTTATCCAAGTTTCGGAGAAAATCCTTCAGCGGGTTGACTGTCTTGTCGGTCCGTCTATTCGTGAGCTTACAAATGCGATAACTGAAAAACGCCACTAGTTAGATAAATGAGATTCTGTATGTTGTCTCGTCACCAAAACTGTAGATATTTATCCAATTTCGGATTCAAAATTGTAGATCTTTATCCAATTTTGGATCTAGTCAGTTGAAAGGATGGTGCCGAAAATTAATATTAGGTTTCTTCACTTTCCTACGAAACGCAAGAAGCGCCACCTTGCAGCCTTGAGAAAAAAGTCGAGAGAAGAATAATCTCTGCGGTTTGGATTCGGAACCCTTTCTTTTTCTAATGATCATCAATTGTCTCTCGCATGGGTGGGTAAAATACAAGGATATTATAAATCAAAGATCTATGCCTCCAAACGAAGCAGAATTTCGCTAGAATGTAGTACAAGTGATGCGCTCTATGAAAACCGAAGAAAAAGAAAAAGAAAAACTAGTTTAAAAATGGTATTTTGAACGAAAATAGATTTTATGCTGAAAATAAATTTCTGCAGAGTATTTTTAGTTAAACTAAAAAAACTCTCAAGTGAACTATTCAATTTGTCTTCAGCAATAAAAAAGAAAGTCGGAAAGTCCCCTGGAGTCACCTTAAATAATGGGGCTGGCGAATGAAAAATTTAAATTTTCGCCACTTTTGGCAAAAATGTAAATATTTTTTTTTTCTTTTCCCTTTTCCTTGTTTTCCCAAAGAGCATTCGTTGCACTATCTCCTCGTAAAATTTTGCTTCTTTTGGAGCCATAAAACCTCTGAGGCCTTCTGAGTAGGATAATTTTTATTCTAACAATTCTGCATTTTGTAAATTTATAATTATTTGAACCTTCCAGCAATGTTGGGAGCCAGGATAAGTTGAGACACTTTGAAGGAATTGTTTCAAAAAATTATCTTTATTTATTTTTCTTTCCTTTCTTTCCTGTATTATTCCCTCCCTCTCCACTCTTTGAACCGTCTATTTTTTAATTGCGTTTCCCATTAAAAAAGTTTGAAAAAAACATAAGAAAGGCACAGTTCAGGTCCGCGCCGTATATTTTTCGTGCGGGATAAATTCATGAAACAAGTGTTTCTTATTAGTATGTAATTTAATTATCAATCTCTTTAATACAATATTTACACAGAGTAGTATAATAGTTACAGAATAGATAAATCACAAGTTCATCGCTTGTAGCAAGGGTCTGTGGGAGATTGTGATTTATCTATTCTGTAACCATTATACTACTCTGTGTAAATATTATATTAAAGAGATTGATAATTAAATTACATACTAATAAGAAACACTTGTTTCATGAATTTATCCCGACGTTTCCACGAAAAATCTACGGCGCGGACCCGAACTGCGACTTTTTTATGTTTTATTTAGAGCAGCTTTTGATGGCGCCATATGTTGTCAGTATATAGAACTACATTTTGCGCATGCGCAGTAAAACATTATTTACTACAAATACTCATATTTCCCGTAATATTCAAATTTTAATATAATGTTTCTTTTACATTCTGTACGTTTCGTACAATTCGAAAGAAAACTCTGCATGTTATAATCAAAAACACGCGGAATTTGAAATCTTCAATTTAATACCGATTTTTACTTACACTCTGATAAATATTTTTATTGTCTCACTTCGGATCCTAGTAATACTCCTCAAGGTCTTTAAAATGACACCAGAATCAACCTCCTAGCTAATCGCGTTTCCACGCTACACTTATTTATAACCTTACATATAGTTAATTCATAACAATCACGCGCATGCGTCTACACTGGTACGATGACGTCACAGGCAAAACAAATACTATGCGACAAACTCTTGCAGATATGATCTATCCGTTGTGGGTCAACCATTCTTTTCGTATTATTAGTCTCGTAGTTATTAGCGATTCAAATCTGACGATATTTTGTCACACAAGAAAGTTCGACCGACTATGGGTCTATTCTAGTACCCCCGATTGGATTGGGAAACGCCACTTTTCCCGTTGTTAACGTGCGGAAAAAGTGACGTCTCCCAACCCAACCGGGGGTACCAGAATAGACCCGTATCACTGTAACTAGCGGAAGGACGTTTTCAAGTCAAAAGTTGGTGTTGCACGAGAAAGGTATATATACATTGAGGAGGCACCCTATTAATATCGAACGTTCAAACTGCAGTCAGGAAAATTTTTTTGTAGGCACGGAAAAGAATTCGAATCCATTTATTAAAAACACATTTCTTTAAAACCATGATGATAATTTGTTCCACCTAGGCATACACACAGACAGACATACTGTCAGCACATAAACTGACTTGTTGTTTGACTTGTAGAGGAAGAGAGTTCAATGCAAGCGAGCGAAACGACAGCGCCATTCACCAGTGGCTCAATTTGCATAAACTGCTATCGTTCGCCAACGTTTTTACTGAACATTTATTTGTGGTTTGATTTTAAATTATAATTATGAGTAAATATATGATATAATTTGTATTTATTGATACTTTTACTCTAGTGTACTTAAAAGTAGAAAGTTTATTATAATTATTTTTCTGCTATTTTATTTTAACTTATAATACATAATAATTGCTACGGAATCTTGAAAGCACTTTTCTTCTCAAATCCAAACTCAATTCGCCATTAGTATTTAATACAAAATTTACTAGTTAATTATTAACTGAAAAATAAGATAAATATTCTGAAAATATTAAAACAATGTATTGTAGTCAAGAATACACAAGTGTATAAATTTCAAAATTTTAGGACACAAGGAAGTGAGTACAAAAATCGATTTGAAATTCTATTTTTACAAACATGAAACAATTCAAATTAAATAAAAAGTGTGCAAAAACTGTGCGCCATTTTCAGTAAAAAGTAACTAAGCGTTCTGCATTAGGATTTTATTTTGGAACAAAATTTGAGTCACTCTGAAATGTGGAATTGGCTTTCAACGCTTTGAAACGAATGATATGAACAACTTTATGGTGTAAAAGTAGTTGCTACTTCTTTGAATATATTTACAATAATAATTCGCCATCGGTACTTTATATTACCAATTTATTTAGTTGGCTTGTTCTTGCAAATTTTGTAACGATTTCTTTTCTTTTTTCAAGATCTCTTCATCCTGGGATCTGGACTGCTGAGATCCACTGCGTGAGTAAAGGGGCCGGAATGACACGTGCAAACAGAGGGAAGGATGCTACCTAGAAGATGATCATTAGTTATACCATTCTTCAATCTGTGGTCCAATCTGTATTTCACTTCATTCGTTCTTCACTTCGATAGTGTCAAATTAATTCATGGGCTCTTCTTTCCTTTACCTCGAGCAAAGTAGAACCAACATTCCTCTGAAGAAATGTTCAGACTGCCAAAGGACATCCAACCTCACGCAAAATGTGTATATAGCAGACAGAATTTTGTTCCAACCCACGTTTGGGTTAATGTTGTTTTATTAGTTTGTACCGATTTATGGCTCTAAAAATATAAGAACTGATTGCTCCGCACAGAATCCCTTATTTCGTCTCCACTGGACTGGACTAATTAACAAAGAAGAATACTGCAAAGACACTTTAGGACTAGTAAGAAATCTGCCAAAGAAACATCTTTTGTTATTGCATGTCAGTTATCGATACTTGTATTCTGCTGTTTCAAAATGAGCGTTACATGGTCATTATTTATTGACAAATAATTAAAATATTTTTTTCCTCCCGCAAAAGAAAAGGGAGCCGTTTT
>BGPR01020265.1:17718-28085 GCA_013235015.1 Araneus ventricosus
TTAATGAGTATACTAAATTGAACAGAATAGAATAGATTGAAAGTTAACGAGTATATACTAAATTGATTAGAATAGAATAGATTGAAAGTTAATGAGTATATATACTATATTCCATAATAATATGATGGCCTTTTCTTCACGTGAAGATAAGTATTTTATCTGTGACAATAAAATTTTCCTAACTTAAAGTGAGATATTTTTACTTTAAAATAACAGACTGAGGTTGAAAATAAAACTTCGGAAGGATTGCAAAAAATACAGTGAATTATCTTCTCATTTGACGGTAAAACACTCCCAGTTTAGTTAGCAATCAGTTTAGTTAGTTTTTGTGAGTTCGAAAGTTTGCAGAGAATCAGACTTGTGTACAAGTAAGAGGTTCTTTTAAAAGTAGAAGACAGAAATTTATTTACAACAAATTTATGCAATTCAGTATAGACATACAAAAGTATCAGTATGGTATAAATGACTAATTACCATTTCCACAAAAAGAAATCAGAGTTACAGCAATTAAATTAAACAATGTTCTTGCAATTAATTTCTGACTGGGAGACGCTCGAAATTCACACAGTTTAGCTTGACAACTCGGGTCAGAAAGACACTTGAGACGACAACCCTTCTCCAAACTTTCACATCACACCAGTGTCTTCTCATTATCCAACCCTCAGCTGATAAATATTACATAACATTTCCGTTTTAATCTTGGTTTCAGAAGACTGGATATTTCGAATATTTTTTCTGAAAAATTAGAAAATCACCGTCATAAATAAAACGTACAAGCAAACAAGCTTTCGTTAGATCCTAATACTTCCCGTTTTTACTGTAAATTTTTATTTAACTTGAATTATTTCAATCTTGCCTGCATCCTTCCTTCTCTAAACTTCCGCACCACACCTTCGTGGGTCAAGCGTCGGGACGTTTGATCCACGAAGCAGCAGGTCCGAATACATGAAGGTTCTTCGGTGGAATCGGGTTTCAATTCTGTAACTCTCCAGTCCCGAAGACGAGGAGACCTTACCATCAGTTTACCGCGACCCCTTGCCATACATAGACACCATTTTTAAAATTAAAAGTTAAGGAGTGTATTATGCCGTGTGTATTATGCCATTTGTTATTAGCGAGGATGATAGTTGAACAGTTTTACGTCTATTCTATAATATAAACTCGGTGACACGGCCTCTAACGCATCAGGAACGTGGGCGTGGCTACGACCCACCGTACCAGATGCCACACCCGCAGCGCGCGCGGAGAAAAAGGAAGGGTTTTTTTCCTTAGAATTCTAGGGAAGAGAGTGCCGAATTGAATTTTCCTTATGTTTGAAAGAGAAAGATTGTTGGTAAACAATATGCATAGAGAAGATCGCACTTCAAGGAAAGGAAGGTTAGTAAGAGAGAGATTTGCACTATGGAAGGCGTGACAAAACCAAGAGACATCAAACAGAATTCAAACCGCAAATATTTAATTAATTAGAATTAATTTATTTTTCACTTTACTTTCGTTTTTGTTAAAAAGGTTCTTCCTTTATCGTACTTAATTTTTGAATTGAATATTTATATATTTTGCAAAACGAAAGTTAGTGTCAATTGATTCATCATTTCTATTTTTCTTGCTTTTTTAATTTCTAAAGCACTCTGGCAATCTGCATGAGATTTTGTTCAACAAGTTTCGTCAGTAAATTTGTGACAATCAGATTTGAGATGTTGTTGGAAAGCTAAAAGCCCGTCTTAGGGGCCTATTCTGGTACCCCCGGTTGGGTTGGGAGATGTCACTTTTTCCGCACGTTAACAACGGGAAAAGTGACGTCTCCCAACCCAACCGGGGGTACCAGAATAGGCCCCTAAGACGGGCACAGATCTTCTAGTTATTTAGAAAACTGATAAAACTGTTGAATTCTACAGAAATAACTTTTATATTAAGAAAGAAATTCCTTTTATATTTTCGGCTCAGAGTTTGAAATAATGGTTTGTTTATCTAATTTTCGTGTTCCTTTTTTATAATTTTACAAGGCTTTATTGGAAACATATTTTATTATATTTTTTCGATCTAATACTGCAAGTCTCTATTTTTAAAGTGAAATCTCCTTTGAAAGAAGTAGAATATAATTTTTTGAGTGTTTTTGTAAAGTCTTTTACATCAGATTAAGCTTCGATTGATAAAAAAAAATTGGCAAACCTGGATAAAAAAGGTTTGTTTTCACAATTAAAAAAATTTAATTAAATTTCTGACCAGTATTACAGATAGCAAATAAGCGCTAGCTTTTAACCTTGTCACTAGTTTCGAACGCTCACAACCTACTTTCTGTTACTTTTCTTCCCCGTTTTAATTAATTATTTTTATTTTCGTTTTTGTCACATTTTAAAGGTATTTTGAATACCGTATATAAAAAATATAGTTTTAATAGTCTCTTTATTAATTTTGTAATTCGCGAATAAAGGTCAGAGGTATAATGAGGCATTTTAATTCTTTAAAGTATAAACAATATTTTAATTATTTTATGAGCTGAAAATCCTTGGAATTTCTTAGGTAGCTGGTACAAGTTATATGCTTTGAAGTAGAAGAATAGCTCTACTTTTCCATCGAATATAACTATTGAAAAGAAATTATTTTTTGATTTAAAATTAATTGAAATTTCCCAAAAGTGAAATAGTTAAATTGTTTGTCGTGATGGTCAAAATTCTCTGGAGATATCCCAATCTATTGAGGCAGGGAAAATAAGACCTAATTTTATGACCGTCAGATTATAGCTTAGTCGGTGTTGGGCAATGTTTACACGCGACAGAAGGCGTTCATGTCATCTGTTTAATCCCAAGACTTGAGAAGTGTCCTCCACATCTACGTTGGAGCTCTGAATTCGGCTCTTAACGTCGCATCCTGGACTTTTTCGCTGTCAGGGGCACACTTAATCCTATTAGCAGATGCTTCTCGCAAACATTCGACTGGAAAGCAAGGGTACGATGTAGTTTACTGTGCTAATAGAACGAGTTGAATTATAATTTTGATACTCGCGAACAGACCCGCCGAGAGGGTGGGACAAAACACCATCACAAACGCAAAGATCGACCGCTACGGCATATGAGGCCTGGTATGAGTTGAACTGTACGGGGTGTTCCGAAATTCGACCGACAGACTTCTAGAGGTAATTGCACATGTCAGGACAAACAACTTTTGCAATAGAATATGGGGTCTCAAAAGCAAAGGTCGACCGCTACGGCATATGAGGCCTGGTATGAGTTGAACTGTACAAGGTGTTCCGAAATTCGACCGACAAATTTCTATGGGTAATTAATTGTACATGTCAGGACAAACAACTTTTGCAATAGAATATGGGGTCGCAGAAGCAAAGGTCGACCGCTACGGGGGTCTCATTGCCAGTGAATTGCCAGTGTTTGTAAGTGCATCTTTGGTTTCCCGCGATGTGCGGTAAATAGCTCAGGCATCAAAGGACCAGACGGCGCCAATTCATCTGCTCACTAAAGCGCTGTTGAGATATTTGCCAATTTACGCGCCGTAAGAACGGCGCGTCTGTTCGAATTCCACCGACCACAGTCCACAAATGCGCACCTCGATCGACTCGAAGTTTGGCCCAGCCACACGCGGTTGAAACAAGGCTTAAGTGAGCATCTCATGTCCTGTTCACGATGAAGGTGATGATGATGTCGTGAACCACAGAGCTGAAATTTGCTATCATGTTCACCCATGGTTCCAAAGCAGGGCAGGACTAATTCCTTAAACGGGGCATTCACCGCTGTTCAATTAATTCCACCATTTTTGGAAAAACCTTTCGTCAATGTGAGAAACCGATGGAAATTGGCGCAATTGGATTGCACTGATGGAATTCCGAATAGTTTGAGACCAAATTGGAATGGCCGGATGGCCCTTTCACCCCTCGCTGCGAGGGTAGCGGGAAAACAAAGTCACTGCCTAGGTTGGGACTCCGCAAAGAGGTTAAGTCATGTTGAAAGCAAACTCAGAAATCTCCCGTGTGGGAGAGTAGATATGTGGGTGTGAGTAAGACTGGGATTTTGAACCTTCTCAAACAAGGTGTATCAAAACAAACTTTGGAATACCCGTGAATGACTTGCCTAATTTTTTCGACTGGAATGTGTGGAAGACAAACCAGTTGTTGGGGCAAATGGAATGGAATGGGGTATTGATGAATGCCCAACTTTAGGATTCCGTTTTTAGTGCAACCACAGAGGCCGCGGTGGCCAGGGTCTCGACTCCGGGTCTGAGGGCTCCAGGGTTGAATCCCGATTCCATCGAAGATCCGCCGTATATGTGGGCCTGTTTGCACGTTAAATCATACGTAGTGACCAAACGTCCTCCCGCTGGTGTGGTGTGGGAGTTTGGAGACAGATTGCCAGCTCAGGTGTCGCCCTCGTCACCTGATCTCGATTAAAATTGTGAGGTCTGTCCCAAAATAGCCCTCGTGTAGATTCAAAACGAGAAATGTATTAAATTTAATTCGAAACTCAAAAGTTGATAAATTTGCTCAGACGTTAACGGTTGAATGTGCTTCTCATGTCTGCATAAGTGAGATACACTTCCAGAAGTTGTTCGAAGAACTCACATATGCAGAAGTTGTTCGATGAACTTCTGCATAAGTGAGATACGTTTGCAGAAGTTGTTCGAAGAACTTCTTCTTAAGTGAGATACGTTTGCAGAAGTTGTTCGATGAACTTCTGCATTAGTGAGATACGTTTACAGAAGTTGTTCCAAGAACTTCTTCTTAAGTGAGATACGTTTACAGAAGTTGTTCCAAGAACTTCTATCCCTAGAGGTTTTCAGAAGGTTTTTCATTGTAGTGATTGAAAAATATCTAGGTAAAGAATTCAAAGAGATGCGTACCGATTAAAACGCATCTATCGCACACTGCTAGGTTTCACTCTTGCCGTCTTAAGGACAAACTGACGTAATCGCTCCTTTCGCGAGCACAGACGATTGCTTCCGTACGCATGCGCGTGGAGATAGCGGATTGGTTTCAATGGTAAATTATACAGACCGACAGACAGTCAACCCTTTGACGGATTTGGCCTAAAATTTTATACGGACCTACATTCATGACGATAAAACCGTGTACCAAATTTTATCCATCTAACTATTCAAGTTTTTGAGTTATAGTGTTCACATGACTTCGAACATACAGACAGACAGACTTCCCGTTGACGGATTTTGTCCAAAATTTGATAGAAACCTACAAATTTTGTGTCAAGTTCACATACCAAATTTCATCCCTGTAACTCTAATAGTTTTCGACTTATCGTGTTCACAGACACACACACAGACAGACATAATTCCAAAATTGTGTTTTTTGGACTCAGGGAGGTCTAAAAAGAGGAGATTCGTCAAAATCTCGAGTTCAAATTTTTTGACGATTACAATACTTTCTCTTTGTATACTTCGTGTACGATAAAGTAAAAAAGGCTTGAGCTGTTTCAGTAAAACATTTCCGCTGAGTCTCATGCTTGCTAATAGAGCGAGGTAAAAAGAATCACTTTTGATTTTCAGCAACGTATTTCCGGTTCCTAAAATGTCACCAAGGATCAAAATTGTTTTAAGAGCAACAAAACAGAAAGCAAAAAATTGTTTTCGATTTTTTGAGCTATAAAAATACATCACGCGAAGTTCTATCGCGATAAAAAAATAATTGCAAGAAAATACTCGTCGAGTGCGGATTTACTTCTACGCATTTCGAATTGGAGCAACTTTGAGAAGGATTTACTGGGATTCTCGTAAAAACAAATAAAGCTTCGGGCTTTTCTTGGAGCGAACAGATGCTCCATCTACAGCGAGGTGCAATCTCCGTTTTGCGCAATTGCACCCCGACCGAAAAACAATGGAAGCATCTTTACGGCAAGTATATCTCGCGCGGCACTAAACGATTGCTTCACAACAAAGTCATAAAAAATGTTCGAGAGCACATAAATTTAGGGCTGCTGAAAACTTTAAAAGCTGCAACTGTCACACGATATCTAGGTAACGTAGGATACACGACAAATCGTTACACAAAGGATTTCTTTCAGGTTCAACTAATTTTCAAATTGTTCTTTTACGCGGGAAAAAATGCAGCTGCCGTAATTGTTGGAAGCAAAATTTGTGAGACACGATTTGAGTTAATGATGCTAAGTATTGACGTTTTTATTGGGTGGTTCGTAAAAGATTTACGCGAGGTTATCTCTATTATCTGCTCAAAAATGTTTTATTGACCTTAAGTTTCGATAAATGCAACAGGGGGGTTTTCATCTCAAATGAAATTTTCAGGTTTGAAATCCTTTGTCCACAAGCATTTTATTTGAAAGAACTGTAAAAATAAAAAAAATTATTAGAGTTTTTAAAGATTTCTTAATTAAAATGGTTCTAGAGCGGAGGTTCCCAACCTGTTTTTGACTGAGGCATTTTATGAGACCCAACTGAGGCATTTTATGAGGCCCAACTGAGGCATTTTATTTGAAAGAACTGTAAAAATAAAAAAAAATTATTAGGGTTTTTAAAGATTTCTTAATTAAAATAGTTCTAGAGCGGAGGTTCCCAACCTGTTTTTGGCTGAGGTATTTTATGAGGCCCAACTGAGGCATTTTATTTGAAAGAACTGTAAAAATAAAAAAAATATTAGAGTTTTTAAAGATTTCTTAATTAAAATGGTTCTAGAGCAGAGGTTCCCAACCTGTGATACACGTACCTCTGTGGGTACGCCAAGGACCATTTGGGGGTACGCGAAATCAAAGTTGTTAATGGCGGAAACAGGAAAGAATATGGAATTAAAAAAGTTAGAGAATTTTGTTTCCGCAAGTGAATACATGCAATTTAATAACTATACCACTTGAATAGTTTATTAGTACGAAGTGTAATTTTTAGTTATTCTTATAAATTGAAACGAAATAATAACAATACTGGTTTCATTTACTTTGACGTTGAACTAATGCTATTGTAAAAATGGCATAAAATGTAAAATCAAAAATAACTTCTGCAAATTTTAGTAATCGAGTCATTTCATTCGGGAAAGAAGAATGCATCATTTAACAAATTGGTTTGTTTGGATTTAAATAAACGAATTAATGCAAATAATGCACCACTTATGAGTTAAGTTCAATAGTACACCATTTTGATATGAAATTTTAAATAATATTAGATTAATTTTAAATAATATTAGAAAAACTAAGGTTCAAATTCTGCCGCGCTCTTGCAAAGTTATGAAAATATGAAGGAAAAAAAAACCCTTCGAAACATTGCTTATAACTGGAAAAAATATTAGAACTTTTTAGAATAGAAGAAATATTTTTGAACGAGCTATGATCAACGTCCGATACCTACACAGCACGTTAAAATATTGGTATGAGAATAAAATGTGTAACTGAATTTTGAGCAACATAAAATTATTTTTAAAAAAACTCTCTCTTTTTCGGACATAAATGTGTTTCTTCAAAATCAGAACCAGAAATTATTCAATACTTTATGTAAATTAAATATAAAAAATTTTGATTCAGATTATTTTGTTTACTTTTATGCATATTTTCATCATACGAAGCAATGTTTCATGCACGGCGAAATACAGTGGGTTGCCAATATAGTGTGGTTGTTTGGGGTTTAATGGTGCAAGAGCCATTTTTGTCTAAACTGTGCCAGCCAATATAGTGTGGACACTTTAAAATTTGCTTACTTTTTCGAATATCTCCCGAAACTCTGCATGGATTTTCTTAGAATTTCGAACATGTAAAGATTAGGCTTGAACTCACGTTTCACAATGGCGATTCGATCACGAGAGTATTTAGGGGACCGATCAGAAAGTGATGAAGTCAAAAAAAAAATTCGGCTTATCCCGTTTCAAAGAAAGCTGATAACGATATGAAACTTTCATCAATTGTTATGTTTGATGTCCATAATATTTACATACATTTTCTTAAACATAGCACAAATATTCGGGAAGATATAAAGGCTTTTTTATATACTCATATTTCCTTTAATATGCAATTATTTAAATCACAATTTAGTACAATGCTTCTCTAACGTATTGTCACGTATTCTATAAGTTTCGTACAATTTGGTTCAAAACTCTGCAAGTTATAAACAAAACACATGCTGAAAAATTTGGGATTTTGTCAATAAACCTTTATATCTCCCCGAATATTTGTGCTATGTTTACGAAAATTCGCATAAATATTATGCACATCAAACATAACCATTGATGAAAGTTTCATCTCGTTATCAGCTTTATTTGAAACGGGATGAGTCGAAATTTTTTTATCTTCATCACTTTTTGGTCGGTCCCCTAAATACTCTCGAGATCGAATCGTCACTGTAGAACGTGAGTTCAAGCCTAATCTTTACATGCTCGAAATTCTAAGAAAATCCATGCAGATTTTCGTGAGATATTCGAAAAAGTAAGCAAATTTTAAAGTGTCCACACTATATTGGCTGGCGCAGTTTAGACAAAAATGGCTCTTGCGCCATTAAACCCCAAACAACCACACTATATTGGCAACCCACTGTAAATCATTGTGTTTCCATTTTCCGTTGTCGGAAATGACCATGATTTCATAAATCATTGTCTTTGAAAGAACTTTATGTTTGAAACAAGAATGCTATTCCTAAACAAGAATGTTATTCCTAAACATGAATGCTATTCCTAAACAAGAATTATTCCTACTTGCAACTAGTTTATATTGATGGTCAAGAAACAACAATGCTCTAAAGTGTCGTTTATGAATTTTATTCGTGCTGCAATGAAAGATTTTTTCTGCGTTTTAGTGTCTTTAATAAATGATTTTATATTATTCTCCTAAACTCTCGTAAAGATCTTCATGTAATGATGAACATCTTGCAGTGAAACACGCGCATTTACGTTTAATACATAACATACATCTTTATAATAATCACAAGCATTTTTATCCAGAGAAATCAATATGATACAAAGAAAGCCAAAAAACAAAGATAAACTCAGAAGGAATCGAAAAGGCAAACAAGGAATCCATTCTAGTCCATTTTTTCAAGAGATAATAACTTTATTCGAAATGGATTCAAAATAATAATAACTGGGACAATTCTCTGCAATGTATTACGCCAAATATAGCTTCTCTTAGCCCGAAATGTCCCAACAAAAGACAAAGAAGATCTCTACATCAAAAAGGATTATTTCTTAATATTACTGTTTTTAATTAAATTTTGTTGTTGTTTTAGTTTAAAGTTTAACTTAAAATATTTTTTATTGTTAAATTTATTCTAATTTTTCTAGTTGATTGTTTTTAAGCTTCATCCAGAGAACTTTTTTTATTGCCGTTAATGCTGTCTGAGTCTTCGTACCTGTACACTGTCGTCCGAGGTTCCGAATGTGAAAACAGTTTTTCACAACTCGTTATTATTTGCTAATTGTGTCTCTCCAAAGACGGAAATAGCTGCCATTATCCAGCACAAAATGACTTTATTTACAGCAGACAATGTTTCATTTTTAATACGGAGGCCGAGGTGACCTAGTGGCAAGGTCCCGGCTGCGGGCTCGAAGGGCTCTAGTTCGAAACCCGATTCCAATGAAGATCCGCCGTATATGGGGCCTGCTGCACACTAAATCAAACGTAGGGGGTAAACCTCTTCCCGCTTGTGTGGTGCGGAAGCTTGGAGAGGGGGTGCTAGCTCAGGTGTCGCTCTCGTCATTTGAGCTAAAGTCAGCCTGAACCACCGATACCTGGGACTACTCGAGTCACCTCATTGGTTTTAAATGGGTACAAGGTAGACGTCATCTGACCGTGGTTCAAAATTACGAGGGCGTCCCAAAATATCCCTCATGGTACTTCAGAAACGGGACTTTAATATAACTAAAACTCGTTCGAGGTTCTAGGAGGAGTGCATTTTTTGATTACTATTACCAATTAAGATTGCAAGGAATGATATTAAATTCCAATTTTTCAGTCTTGATTTTGTCTGTGATTTCTTTCCTTTTTGACGATACACCTTATGTAAACAAAATAATCAATGTTAACAAAAATATGCATCGAGTGAAATGCAGTCCAATGTCTTTACATATTTGTTAATCTTCATATTATACAATTATGTTTTGTATTATCTTAATACTATTAACTACTTTCTTGCTTTTTTTCCTTCGTTTTTAAAATTGTCACTTATCTTCATTTTTTAAAAAGAATTATCGTTCTTTTTCCTGTGTAAATACCATTCAGAATTCATGTACTTCTGTGTTTACAGTGTATGCTTGTGTATTTTTATTTTCATAGGCTTGAAATGTATTCTTTTCATCTGTGTATTCTCGGTACTTTAAAGATCCGATATCTAATATTTTTTTTTGCGATCCTTAACTATTTAATCCCGAGGCCACTTTTTACTTTCTCGTATACGAAGTATACAAAGAGAAAGTATTGTAATCG
>BGPR01020266.1:0-11864 GCA_013235015.1 Araneus ventricosus
AAAACGGCTCCCTTTTCTTTTGCGGGAGGAAAAAAATATTTTAATTATTTGTCAATAAATAATGACCATGTAACGCTCATTTTGAAACAGCAGAATACAAGTATCGATAACTGACATGCAATAACAAAAGATGTTTCTTTGGCAGATTTCTTACTAGTCCTAAAGTGTCTTTGCAGTATTCTTCTTTGTTAATTAGTCCAGTCCAGTGGAGACGAAATAAGGGATTCTGTGCGGAGCAATCAGTTCTTATATTTTTAGAGCCATAAATCGGTACAAACTAATAAAACAACATTAACCCAAACGTGGGTTGGAACAAAATTCTGTCTGCTATATACACATTTTGCGTGAGGTTGGATGTCCTTTGGCAGTCTGAACATTTCTTCAGAGGAATGTTGGTTCTACTTTGCTCGAGGTAAAGGAAAGAAGAGCCCATGAATTAATTTGACACTATCGAAGTGAAGAACGAATGAAGTGAAATACAGATTGGACCACAGATTGAAGAATGGTATAACTAATGATCATCTTCTAGGTAGCATCCTTCCCTCTGTTTGCACGTGTCATTCCGGCCCCTTTACTCACGCAGTGGATCTCAGCAGTCCAGATCCCAGGATGAAGAGATCTTGAAAAAAGAAAAGAAATCGTTACAAAATTTGCAAGAACAAGCCAACTAAATAAATTGGTAATATAAAGTACCGATGGCGAATTATTATTGTAAATATATTCAAAGAAGTAGCAACTACTTTTACACCATAAAGTTGTTCATATCATTCGTTTCAAAGCGTTGAAAGCCAATTCCACATTTCAGAGTGACTCAAATTTTGTTCCAAAATAAAATCCTAATGCAGAACGCTTAGTTACTTTTTACTGAAAATGGCGCACAGTTTTTGCACACTTTTTATTTAATTTGAATTGTTTCATGTTTGTAAAAATAGAATTTCAAATCGATTTTTGTACTCACTTCCTTGTGTCCTAAAATTTTGAAATTTATACACTTGTGTATTCTTGACTACAATACATTGTTTTAATATTTTCAGAATATTTATCTTATTTTTCAGTTAATAATTAACTAGTAAATTTTGTATTAAATACTAATGGCGAATTGAGTTTGGATTTGAGAAGAAAAGTGCTTTCAAGATTCCGTAGCAATTATTATGTATTATAAGTTAAAATAAAATAGCAGAAAAATAATTATAATAAACTTTCTACTTTTAAGTACACTAGAGTAAAAGTATCAATAAATACAAATTATATCATATATTTACTCATAATTATAATTTAAAATCAAACCACAAATAAATGTTCAGTAAAAACGTTGGCGAACGATAGCAGTTTATGCAAATTGAGCCACTGGTGAATGGCGCTGTCGTTTCGCTCGCTTGCATTGAACTCTCTTCCTCTACAAGTCAAACAACAAGTCAGTTTATGTGCTGACAGTATGTCTGTCTGTGTGTATGCCTAGGTGGAACAAATTATCATCATGGTTTTAAAGAAATGTGTTTTTAATAAATGGATTCGAATTCTTTTCCGTGCCTACAAAAAAATTTTCCTGACTGCAGTTTGAACGTTCGATATTAATAGGGTGCCTCCTCAATGTATATATACCTTTCTCGTGCAACACCAACTTTTGACTTGAAAACGTCCTTCCGCTAGTTACAGTGATACGGGTCTATTCTGGTACCCCCGGTTGGGTTGGGAGACGTCACTTTTTCCGCACGTTAACAACGGGAAAAGTGGCGTTTCCCAATCCAATCGGGGGTACTAGAATAGACCCATAGTCGGTCGAACTTTCTTGTGTGACAAAATATCGTCAGATTTGAATCGCTAATAACTACGAGACTAATAATACGAAAAGAATGGTTGACCCACAACGGATAGATCATATCTGCAAGAGTTTGTCGCATAGTATTTGTTTTGCCTGTGACGTCATCGTACCAGTGTAGACGCATGCGCGTGATTGTTATGAATTAACTATATGTAAGGTTATAAATAAGTGTAGCGTGGAAACGCGATTAGCTAGGAGGTTGATTCTGGTGTCATTTTAAAGACCTTGAGGAGTATTACTAGGATCCGAAGTGAGACAATAAAAATATTTATCAGAGTGTAAGTAAAAATCGGTATTAAATTGAAGATTTCAAATTCCGCGTGTTTTTGATTATAACATGCAGAGTTTTCTTTCGAATTGTACGAAACGTACAGAATGTAAAAGAAACATTATATTAAAATTTGAATATTACGGGAAATATGAGTATTTGTAGTAAATAATGTTTTACTGCGCATGCGCAAAATGTAGTTCTATATACTGACAACATATGGCGCCATCAAAAGCTGCTCTAAATAAAACATAAAAAAGTCGCAGTTCGGGTCCGCGCCGTAGATTTTTCGTGGAAACGTCGGGATAAATTCATGAAACAAGTGTTTCTTATTAGTATGTAATTTAATTATCAATCTCTTTAATATAATATTTACACAGAGTAGTATAATGGTTACAGAATAGATAAATCACAATCTCCCACAGACCCTTGCTACAAGCGATGAACTTGTGATTTATCTATTCTGTAACTATTATACTACTCTGTGTAAATATTGTATTAAAGAGATTGATAATTAAATTACATACTAATAAGAAACACTTGTTTCATGAATTTATCCCGCACGAAAAATATACGGCGCGGACCTGAACTGTGCCTTTCTTATGTTTTTTTCAAACTTTTTTAATGGGAAACGCAATTAAAAAATAGACGGTTCAAAGAGTGGAGAGGGAGGGAATAATACAGGAAAGAAAGGAAAGAAAAATAAATAAAGATAATTTTTTGAAACAATTCCTTCAAAGTGTCTCAACTTATCCTGGCTCCCAACATTGCTGGAAGGTTCAAATAATTATAAATTTACAAAATGCAGAATTGTTAGAATAAAAATTATCCTACTCAGAAGGCCTCAGAGGTTTTATGGCTCCAAAAGAAGCAAAATTTTACGAGGAGATAGTGCAACGAATGCTCTTTGGGAAAACAAGGAAAAGGGAAAAGAAAAAAAAAATATTTACATTTTTGCCAAAAGTGGCGAAAATTTAAATTTTTCATTCGCCAGCCCCATTATTTAAGGTGACTCCAGGGGACTTTCCGACTTTCTTTTTTATTGCTGAAGACAAATTGAATAGTTCACTTGAGAGTTTTTTTAGTTTAACTAAAAATACTCTGCAGAAATTTATTTTCAGCATAAAATCTATTTTCGTTCAAAATACCATTTTTAAACTAGTTTTTCTTTTTCTTTTTCTTCGGTTTTCATAGAGCGCATCACTTGTACTACATTCTAGCGAAATTCTGCTTCGTTTGGAGGCATAGATCTTTGATTTATAATATCCTTGTATTTTACCCACCCATGCGAGAGACAATTGATGATCATTAGAAAAAGAAAGGGTTCCGAATCCAAACCGCAGAGATTATTCTTCTCTCGACTTTTTTCTCAAGGCTGCAAGGTGGCGCTTCTTGCGTTTCGTAGGAAAGTGAAGAAACCTAATATTAATTTTCGGCACCATCCTTTCAACTGACTAGATCCAAAATTGGATAAAGATCTACAATTTTGAATCCGAAATTGGATAAATATCTACAGTTTTGGTGACGAGACAACATACAGAATCTCATTTATCTAACTAGTGGCGTTTTTCAGTTATCGCATTTGTAAGCTCACGAATAGACGGACCGACAAGACAGTCAACCCGCTGAAGGATTTTCTCCGAAACTTGGATAAAATAAACAATTCTAGCCGTAAAACCGTACACCAAATCCATTTGGCTCACTGCATTTTAGAGTAACCTACTTCACATGCACACGGATGGGCAGATAGATTTTTCGTGGACGGATTTCATCCAAAATTTCATAAATGTCTACAATTTTTGTATGAAGGCAAAATACCATTTTTCTACCTTGTTTAGTTTAAGAGTTATTGAGTTCACAGACCAACCAACCAACAGACAGAGAGACATAATTCCAAAAATGACTTTTTTTTCCAGACACTGAATATTAATGAAAATCTCCAGGTAAATTCTTTGATGATTACAATACTTTCACTTTGCATAGTTCGTATACAAAAATTGATAGAAATTAAAGGGAACTAAAGTGAGAGAGATTAAGTAAAGGGAGGTCCAAAAAAGTGTCAAAATCAGATTGTTTTTCATTAATTTTAAAATTTCTCTTGATCTCTTTATTATAGCAATAAGTGCTCAAATTCTTAAGAGAAATAAATTTTATTTTATCTTCTGTAACTTCCTGTCACAGATTCCTTTCAAAGTTGTCAAAAATATGTGAAATTACTGCAATTTTTAGTTCTTAATCCACGCCATAATCTTCACACATTATTTAGTCGATGAAATGCAACAGGTGAATGTATATGCACAATAAAATGTTATTTAGGTCTAAAAAATATCAAATTTAATTACTTTCTTTGTTTAGGGCAACACTTGAAAAACTAATCTTCGAAACTTATTAGTTCTCAGCGTAAAATATATTATTAGTTCAGAACGTAGCATACAGACATATTACATAAAGAAGCAGAAATTAAAACAACTTAAGACACGATTTCGGCTACCAGGATATCAAAGTAATGGAACAGAGATATCAAGGGAGTGGGATACATATATAGTGGCAGATTACTGCTAGAGACTTCAACGCGAATCTTCCATTTTACGTAAAAGGAAATCATATAAAAGCTTTTTCACGAATTAATTGATGAACTTATTAACCATGTATTTATTTAATTTTCAATTTATTGAACTTAATGCACTATCGTCATGTATTTTTACTATACCATTCTGATCCATCTAGTTTATTTGTTGAAATTTATTTTTTTATTTAATTCAAAAACATTGTTTTGAATTTTATTCTTTAGCATACATTTAACACAAATTTTATGTGATTTCTGTATAGATTTATCTTCTGATTTATATAATGATTACTGTTTAAGATTAAGTTGATTTAATGCATTGATTTAATTTTAGTATTGATTTATATATTTGGCAGTTTCAATACGAATTGAGTAGTGCATACATAAAACTATTAAAATTTAATTTCACTTTATCTCAAAAATTACAGCCAATCTGACGAAAAGAATGCAAGATTTGGAATCAACACCACGAATTTATACTAAAATCACTGGAATATCATTGACAAAGAATCCGTGTCGCGCAGTGATATCGAAGAGCTTTTTAACCTCTTCGTTGTGGGAGATATTTTTTCGAATCTCCGACAAAATGATTATGTTTTCCATTCAAGGTGGGAAATCTCATCGCGAAAACATGAAGAAAGTAGGACTATTTGCGCCATCTCTTAGCAATATTTAGAATTACAAAAAAAATAATCGCGAAATATAACGAGACGTGGAGGTAGCGACGAATTCATTTTAAACGATGCAATATTTCTCTTCGTCGCATGACATGCGACGCCAACGAAGAAGGGGTTAAAGAATTCATCAATAATAATGCCCAACATTCTTTTATTACTGCTACTAATGCACTGAATGTGACTTCAGCGACTGAACAATGTCACTAAATGTTACTTCAATTACTGGCGTTGCTAATCGGAACTCATTCGTGTTCCGGATCCATCCTATTAATTCCATATTTACGGGTGAAACTCTCACAATCTGCCAAGCATTGGCGATCTTTCAATTCCACAGAAAAACCTAATGATTTTGACGGACAGTTTATCTGCCTTACAAGCATGAAATATGTTTCCATAAAATCCCCAGAGAATATTCATGGATTGTACAATAAAATCATAAAATCAAGATTAGGAGAAAAGATAAAATAAGATAAAAAGAAAAGATAAGAGAAAAAATCGTTGGAAACGTAATATTTGTAGCTTACAGTTGTTTTCGGATTCCAAAGAATTAAGGAACTTTCAATAATTCTGATAGAAAAATTTCATGGTAAATTTAATAAAAGACCATTGCTTGTAGAAGATATTTATAACTAATCTGTGTTGAACAGAAGACCACAAACGTCAAAAAGATGCTCCAAGGAGATTTTCTTTTGAATTCATCAGAAACGAGAATAATTTTCTACAGAATTTTTCAAGATGGCGGAAAAAAGGCGCTTTCCTAGAATAAAACTTAGCAATAATGATTTTGGACATTGTTTATAATTATGTAAAAAGCATTGTTTAAAGCCGTATTTCTAAAATGATTTGGAACAATAGATTCTCCACTTCTAACAACGCTACGTTTTATCGAAATTAATAATTTAATTTTCAGTAATGCTTTCAATTGTTAAAGCTTTTTGTACTCTTTTTGAAACGGGGATTGATAGAATAGGCAAATTTTAGAAAATTGAAACCATCTAACAAACAGGAAACTTAGACATGCAAAAAAAAGTTGGCAAACTTCTGATTTCTAATTCATTTAAAATAATGACATTATTTTGGATGCAAATCGGGTTAATTCACATCGGCACAAATTCAGCCATTAGATGAAGCTGACAATATTAAACTTGTGGCCATATAAATTTACAAAAACAAAGCGAACGTTTTTTTTTTGTTGTTATTTCGGTTGCGGAATGTCTTTTTTTTGATGATTAATTAAAAAAAAAACATCCGATTATTTGGAATCGGTCAGATAATATTCTAGAAAAAGAGAATGTAAAACTAATTCATATTTTCTCGTTCAGATGTAATATATCATTAAAATGTCATTTATTAAAAAAAACCAGATTTTCAATACTTAATATACTTCGAGATTTTATTTTTTCATTGCATTGACCTTGAATTTGGTGTTTTCTTGCTTAATAAACAATTGCTAAGATTTGGCGAACTGTGCTAAAATTTGGCGGTTTTTGTCTGTGGATCGGTTAAAGTATCCAAGATTATATAAATCAGGGAAACAGCTAAAATTTTCGAATTTGTAAATAGTTACATAGTCCTTGCCGTCTACTGATTTGAAAAATAAAATAATTTTGTTCCTCGTTCTACGACTGTGTGAGCCGGAGTACAAAATTTACCAAACTTGTCAGAAACTCTAACTGGCAGAATCCTCTTCCCTTCATATTCTAGCGCGCGTAATCGGCGAGTATTAGAAAATCCCTTAACATTTTAGTTTTTTGCGAGTTCATGGATTTATGGTGTCGTTCCGTATCTGCTAGAACGATTTGGATTATAAAAATAACGACAAAATACGTTGTGATTCTTAAACTTAGTCATAATGAATTTAAGACTCGTATGTAATACAAGCAGTAGTAAGAAAATGGGGGCGAGAGGGGGAGGGCTGCTTCCCTACTTTTGTGGGAAAAAGCTTGTTTGTGCTAGCTTTGTGTTTAACTGTTTAAAACTAGGAATTACAAAAAAGCAAGAGTATTCGGGAAAGCTAGCAAATTTTGTGATGTACCGCCTATACTCCCGGGTACTTTAAATATCAGTAGATTTATTGCCCTCACTTTTTACTTTCTCGTATACGAAGTATACAAAGAAAAAGTATTGTAATCGTCAAAAAATTCGAACTCGAGATTTTGACGGATCTCCACGTTTTAGACCTCCCTGAGTCCAAAAAACACAATTTTGGAATTATGTCTGTATGTCTGTCTGTGTGTCTGTGTGTGCGTCTGTGTGTGCGTCTGTGTGTGTGTCTGTCTGTGAACACGATAACTCGAAAACTATTAGAGCTACTGCGATGAAATTTGGTATGTGGTCTTTAAACATAATTTGTAGGTTTCTATCAAATTTTGGACAAACTCCGTCAACGGGAAGTCTGTCTATTTGTATGTCCGCGGTCATGTGAACGCTATAACTCAAAAACTTGAATAGCTAAATGGATAAAATTTGGTACACAGTTTTATCGTTATGAATGTAGGTCCGTATAAAAGTTTGGGCCAAATCCGTCAAAAAGAGGCGTTCAAATTGCATATTCAATTTCTTTTAATCCGATTCTCGTTAATTTGTTGAAATTATAAATTGGGGAGACCCAAATATTAAATATGTTGGGAAGAGGTAGCTAGGATATTATATATAAATATTGATGCAAGGTAGAAGCCCAGAAATAAAATTTAAATTATAATATATATTGAACAATTAATTAATTCTGGGTACAAAATCAAATTACACAATAATAAGCCATTCTTGCAATATTGAAATAATTCACCTACCTTTGCTGACCTGAAAACCCTAGCTACATAATTAAAAGTTCATTTTCATATAGTGGTAGTACAATGCTAAAAATAATTAAACAAAAACAATTTTATTAAATTTTAAATAATTTTTTTATTTAACAATTATTGATATTGAAATTAATTACTGCCATAAAATTTTAGATATATGCATAATATTTGATGCACAGAAATGAACATTTATCAAACAAAATAAAAATCAAAAATTGTAGCTACACATTAGCACTGCAGGCCTAAGAATTATATTTCAGAACACAAAGTAAAGAAAGACAACCTAAATTTGATAGAGATGTAATGATGAACATTTTTCACTGCAACATCACAAACACTTCTTGAAATGATGAATATTACTTAAGAAAAAGTGAATTTTTTTTATATTCACTTAATGATATTTTTGAGGTATTCAACTTGCACATTTTCGCACCTTCCTCGGCCATACCTCTAGGCCTGCATCACTCATTCAAAAAATCAAAATCGGAAAAAGCTGAAGATGAGAACAAAAATGTTGAGCAGGAATAAACGTTAAAAAGATGATCACGATCTCTGTGATTAAGAGTACACACCACCACGATGAAAAATAAAAATGCTGTAGGCATTACCCACACTGCAGATCCCGCAAAAGGTGATGATCATTGAAAATCAGCGTTCATAGATTGTTCCGGCATAAAGAAAGAAATGCTTTCTTCACAACAGCACCTTAATACAATAGATTGTTCCGGAATAGTGTTGTAGAGAACTTTCCATCACGTCCTTCAAAGCATTCATCACCGAGTTTCTTCATACTGCATTCTTTTAGGAATACCAATGAAGAATAATAAGAATCTTCAGCTTCAGACTCAGGAATATATAAAAAACATTAACGGAAAATTAAATCAGAGGCAAGACAAGACAAGACCCCAGGCCCCACCGGCCCTGGGGGCCCGCAGCTGGAACAACACCAACCACTCGCTTAGCCCATCACAAAGGAATTCAAAAAGTAACGGAAAACGATTCCAGATACAGACGCCTAAGACCTGATGACGCCAAAAACTTACGCGAGCCAAGATGGCGAAGAAATAGTCCCGTAGCAAAATTTGAATTTAAAAATTAATAAAGTTGAAACCTTAATGGAAACAACAACAAAAGTTAAGACAAATAATAATTAAATCGAAAACAAAGTAAATAATTATGTAAAATTTAGAAATTAAATGAAACGGTTAAAATCTACGTTTGAATTTCAAAATTAGCCAAAGTAGCCACAAGAAAATAAAGAAACTTTAGTGGCGAAGAATTAAATTAATTAAAAATACTGACAAAGCCGAAAAATGATGTTAATGCAATATTTGCAATCTAACAGGTAGCAATCTGTTATTGTTGTAAATTTTATTTACAACAATAAATAATGTTTTCAAGCATCAATTGTTAACAATTTTTTTATTGTTGTAAATCAAACTGATCTCATTATTTCAGCAAATCTTTTATTCACGCGCTTTTGCAATTGTTACGGTTGTGGTAGTATAAATTGTTTTCTTGGGAATTCAATTCCAAAGCAGAATTTTCGCTTTAGTATTCATTGCATTGCCTATTTTATCGCGCCTGCTTCAAAGTAATATTTTTTTGAAACGTGGCAACAGATATTTGATTTCAGGTTTGTTTGTTTTTTTGTTTTACTTTCTCGTATACGAAGTATACAAAGAGAAAGTATCTCCACTACGAATCTCCACTTAGAAAGTATACGAGAAAGTTTAGGGGAGACCACTCCCGCTGGTTTCACCCAATCGCCGCTACTGAATTCAAGATCAAATTCGATCTTCAGTCAAATAAAGGTAATAAAGGTATTAATAAAAAAGAGTTTGAGGTTTCATTGTATAAAAAATTATTTTTCTTGGAATTGAATTAAGATATTCGACGTTATTGATTATATTATGTATCCCCATAGCAATATTAACCAAGTCGTTTGCAGCTACATTTTTGGAGTTTAAAAAACAACTGTAAAAGGAGTTTTGGAGAAAATATATAATTTATACTGAAACATTTCAGTGGTGCATTTGCTCTTTGCTCTTAGAAAAAATGTTGGCGCTTATCAAATATCTTTTTAAAAGTAATTTGATATTCTTAAACTAAATGAGAGCTCGTGAAATCAAGAATGCTGTATGCTAATTCACAGGAAATCCTCTCATCGCCAACACCGCGTGAAGAATTAATTACAAAGCCAATAAGATTTACTAAATAACATCAGTTTTGTTTCTTTGCTCTGTTTTGGCAGAGCGACTTAATAAGGCTTTGACCTACTTAATCGATTTAATTTAATTAATTTTTACTCGATTTAAATATCGAATACGTTAAGAGGTCACATTGTTACATTAACAGCCCATATTTTCCCTTGGCGCTGTGATGTCAATGGGGCAACTTGGTGTACCCTGGTGGAACAGAAGTACAGGACTCTACTAAATGAGGTTTTATTTTTCGGTGAAACCTGACAGCAGATATTACATTATTCATTGGCGATGAAGCCGGTATCTACGTGCACTCAATTGTAAGACTCGAAAACAAGGTACTGCGCCGTCGCCAAATTAGCACTCCCTTGGCCAGCCGTTTCAATGGTAGCCATCATAATGGTCTTAACTCTCATATATCTTATATCAAATTTTGCAGGTTATCGCTCGAAAAAGTCCAGTTTGGCAAAAATTTGGCGATGATACCGTGTTTTCGAGTCCATTTCAGTTATTATTGGCTATATATATATTTGGAATCGTTGAAGTTTCTACTTTTTAATACCGAAAATTAAAACTGAAATTTCAAATATATACACATATGATGGCAATTATTGTAAACTATCACCTTAGAAAACTTTCAAGAAAATGGAAATAATATTGACAGATCTTAATTAGTTACAGTACTTGACTCTGAACAAAATTATACTTACGAATGTTTTCGAAACCTTTTATGATGGATTCCCTTTTGGTATCAAGATCGTTCAACTGAAATAAAATGACAAAATATTTCAATTGCTTTCTAAAATTTCTTAAGAGCACTTTGTTTTCACTGCTTATCTAACAAAATCAGAACAAAAAATGACGAAAAACAATAATCTGGCTTTGATTGTTTAGATGGCAACAATATTCTTTTTACTATTGAAATGTTTCTGTGTTGATCCAAACAAACACGAAACAAAGCATTCCTAAAAGATATTTATTACTTTCTCGTATACGAAGTTTACAAAGAGAAAGTATTGTAATCGTGAAAGATTCAACTCGAGATGTTGATGAATCTCCACGTTTTAGACTTTCCTGAGGGAGAAAAGACAATTTTGGAATTATGTCTGTCTGTGTCTGTGAACACAATAACTCAAAAACTATTAAAGCTAGAGGGATGAAATTTGGTATGTGATTTTCAGACGTAATTTGTAGGTTTCTGTCAAATTTTGGACAAAATCCGTCCAAGGGAAGTCGATATGTCCGTCTGTCCATGTTCATGAGAACACGATAACTCAAAAACTTAAATAGCTAGAGCGATAAAATTTGATACACAGTTTTATTATTGTTACGAAACAATGAGTAACAATAAACGGTGATCCTATTATTTATAACAGTTAATGTTTTTAGACGCATTTTATGGCGCATAACCTTCGTAAACTTGGCGCTATTTTACTGACTTGGCGAATTTTATCTCGCTTGCATTCTTGACCCTTTCGTATTGCAGCGTTCTGCGAAGACAATATCAATAACAATCGCGGCGCTCC
>BGPR01020266.1:11964-28085 GCA_013235015.1 Araneus ventricosus
GTATACGAGAAAGTTTAGGGGAGATCACTCCCGCTGGCTTTTTAATTCAATTTAAATTGCATTTTTCTTGAGGAAGTTCATTGTTTAAATTTTCAGAAATGCTGCATTTGAAATTACTCTCAAGAAATGTACTAATTTATGTAATTATATTTTTCATACATGCATTTAAAAAATAGATTGGATACATAAAAGATAGGTTCAGATAAAAACTAGACACAAACATCCGAACAACGACTTGGAAAATTGAGAAGATACTCGTATTTTCAATACAAATTCAAGTTTAGAATAAAAATAGAGCATTAAATGAGGGCTTAACTAAATCATGAAATATTTAGCTTTCCTCATGAAAGGAACAAATAGAAAATGTAAAATTAAATGAATACCAAACTACAACTTCCTTGTGAATACATGTAAGTGTTTCATTGTATGTGTCATCAAAGTGTATAATTCAGATATTTCGTAAAATATCTAGCTATTTCACGGGGAAAAAAAGAATTTAACTTAAGTGTGTAACAACTTCATGATTTTCTCTCTGCAATTCCACTAGTTACTGCATAATTTTGCTATGATTCACAGTTACTTTGTAGAATAAAATCCATTCTTTTTAATTGTAAGCAAAGAATTAGTTTTGCTTTAAGTATCAACCTTATTTGGTAAAAAATTGAGCAGATATCCAGAATCAGCCGAAAAAAAATCACAATTTTTGACTTTTTGCTCCGGATTCATTCTGATTTCTAATTATTAGTAAGTAGCCAATACACTGAAGAGCCAGAAAAACTGGTACAGGCGTGCATATGCAAATAACGGAGATATGCAACCAATCATCGTAACCCGATGCGATCGGCAACGCCTATATAAGACAACAGATGTCTGACAAATGTATTAGATCGGTTCCTGCTTCTGCAATGGCAGGGTATCAAGATTTAAGTGACTTTGAATGTGGTGTTATAATCGGCGCACGAGAGATGGGACATAGCATCTCCGAAGTAGCGATGAAATTTGGATTTTCGCGTACGACCATTTCACGAGTGTACCGTGAATATCGAGTATCCGGTAAAACATCAAATTTCCGCCATCGGTGAGGCCGGAAAAGACATTGATGTCAGACGCGAATCCTTAAACGAGACAGGCGTACAATACTTCCTCAAATTGCCGCGGATTTCAATGATGGGGCATCTACAAGTGTCAGCGTGCGACCTGTTCAACGGACCGTTATTAATATCGGTTCTCAGAGCCGAAGGCCCACTCGTGTACCGTTGCTGACTGCACGGCATAAAGCTTTACTCCTCTCCTGTGCCCGACAACACTACCATTGGACTGTTGATGACTGGAAACACGTTGCCTGGTCTGACGAGTCTCGTTTCCAATTGTATCGGACGGATGCACATGTACGAGTATGGAGACGACATCATTAATCCATAGACCCTGTTTGTCAACAGGGGACTGTTCAATCTGGTGGAGCCTCTGTGATGGTATGCGACGTGTGCAATTGGCGTGATATGGGACCCCTGATACGTCTAGAGACGACTCTGACAGGTAACAGGTACTTAAGCATCCTGCCCGATCACCTACACTCATTCATGTCCATTGTGCATTCCGACGGATTGGGACAATTCCAGCAGGACAATGCGACACCCCACGTGTCGAGAGTTGCTACCAAGTGGCTCCAGGAACACTCTTCTGACTTTAGATACTTCCATTGGCCACCTAAATCTCCAGAGATGAACATTATTGAAGATATCCGGGATGCCTTGCTGCATGCTGTTGAGAATAGATCTCCGCCACCTCGCACTCCTATGGATTTGTGGACTGCCCTCCAGGATTTATGGTGTGAATTGCCTCCAGGATACCTTCAGACATTAATCGAGTCCATGTCACGTCATGTTGCTGCACTTCTGCGTGCTGGTGGGGGCCCTACACGATATTAGGCAGGTGTATCAGTTTTTCTGGCTCCTCAGTGTATTAATCAAAGGACTTTCTCTTGTGTTAACACCATATGGCGCATTTTGTGCTTCACTAGAGCAATACACAGAAGTTACGCGATAAGTAAGACTGACAAAGTGCGGGTAGGTCGGATTAGAGTAAGTTGGGGGGGGGTACCCCCAACTTACTCTAGTTTAACTTTTATTTAATAGAAAATTTTAATTAATATCTGGAAGTAGCTAGGCAAACAAATGTTTGGAAGGATAGTATATAATGAAAAATGCAGTTTTAAATATATTCATACACTTAAGCACATATTAAAACAAAAATGTCTCACAAAACAGATATATTTCGGTGTAGATGACTCATTAAAATCTGACAATTCTTAATTTTTTTTGCCCTGACATAAAATTTCCTCTTAGGAAATTGATATATATATTTTTATTTCTTGTCTTACAGCTGGAATAGCTTTCTTTATAAAATCTATTTCAAAATTTTAAAACTTTTTCAACTGAACCGAGACCTTCGGTCAAACTTGCAAGTGTCTTTTGTATTTTTGGTGGATCTGTGTCTGAGGTTCGGCTTCTGTGGTAGAGATTTGCCCACGCATCCTTGAAAACTCATTGACTATCATCTCAATAAGATCGACAACTCCATCAATTATATGAGAGACGTGTCCAGTTTCTAGCATTGCTCCCGTTTCACTTTTTGTAAAGAATGGATAAATGTTCTTTTTATTTCTGTTATTAGTTTCATTCAAGAGTTATGATTTGTATTAAATTCTTAAAGACCATAAGAAAAATGTGCAATTCCGCAAATTTCAGTTCGCGCAACTATTATTTTACGGTGTAGAAAATAAAATATTTCAAATAACAAAAATTTTGGGTATCTTCTTTTCCACAGATTGGGTCCAACAATTCATGCACATCTACAATATAATTAACAATTCCACATGCCAACTTTCATTTGTATAAGTTGTTTCTATTTTGAGTTATCGCGTTCACATAATCTTAAATATACAGACCAACAGACAGTCAATACTTTGACGCATTGAGTCTGAAATTTGATGGAGATCTACAATTCTAAAGATAATTTCATAATGTTTAAATTCATGCATCTAACTATTTGCGTATTTGAGTTATAGTCTTTACATGGCTGTGGACGGACAAACAGACAGACTTTTCATTAACAGATTTATTTGAAAGTCAAATGAAAAGGGCACCTACCAAATTTCATGAGTGTACCTCATTGCGTTTTTCGGCATTCATGTCCAGAGACCAACAAATGTGTTTTTCGGAGGTCGAGAACGTTTGAAACTTGAGGTCGAATTTCGTGACGATTACAATACTTTCTCTTTGTATATTTCGTTTACATACTTTTGTGTTGGCGAGGTTCCAATCGTTGCCAAGCTTGAATGTTGGCGCAATTCTGTTAGAGTTGTCATTCGTCCTTATGGTTTGGCGATGAGAATTAACGCTAGTATTCGGCGAGTTACCGATGAGATTTGGTTGGCTTTTGTCTGAAGCCCTGGTAAACATAAAGTACTAAAACTTCTTTCTACACATGAATATAAATCATGCATTTGGTAATTATATTCCAAAAGAAAAAACTCAATTCAATGTGATTTTTTGCCTTTCGGATATCCGTTGCATCAGTACGAAATGAGCCATTCACAGGTAAATAAACGTGATTAAAATTAAATCATGAAATCAATTATTTTGACGCAATCTGACTATAACTATCTACTTAGCAAAGATAAACTAAAATTTTGAGGAAAAGAACTGCCGTATCGGTATGGAATGAGCTGTTCACCGTGAATAAACGAGACGCAAATAAAACCATGATGAGAATTGCTTTGACAAACTGCGAATGAAAGTACCTGCTAACCCAAGTTAAATGAAATGAAATTATCAGGAAAGACATGATAACAATTCATCAACCTGACGGATTGAATTGTCTTGAAGCAAATTAAATTTTCACGTATGAAAATATTACAAATTACCTTGATAAGGAAAAAAGCTTAAAAGCCTATGGAGATTACAGATAATTTTTGGATACCGAAGAATTAAGGAACTTTTAATAATTCTAAATGAAGTTTTTCATAGTATGTTAAAAAAATGACCAGTGTTTGCAGAAAATATTCGTTACTAACCTGTGTTAAAAAAGAAGACTTTAAACTTCAAAGGATGACTTGATTTCGTCAGAAGTAGAAACAACCTTCCGCAATACTTTTCAAAATGACCGAGAAAAGATGTTTTCCTCGAATAAATCCCAGCAATAATGATTTTGGATATTTAGATTATGAAAAAAGCGTTGTTTAAAACTATGTCTCTAAAATGATATGGAACAATGGATACTCCAAAGTCAATAATGTTATCGTTTGTTGTAGCTAATTTCTGTTTTAGACAATATTTCCCATTGTTAAATCTATTTTTGTATTCAATTCTGAAACCGCTGTCGATGGAATAACCTTATTTAAGAAAGTTGAAACAATTTGTGAAATAGAAATTTTTTATAAAAATGCAAAAAAGGGAAATTCTATTTTCTAATTCAATTTTAAAAAAGAAAAAAAGAGAGGCTTTTACATGCAAATCGAGTTTGATTAACTTCGGTACATATTTTGCTAAGTACAAACCCGGCTAAAAGAACTAAAGGAGGGAATGCCGTTTCGGATAACGATTTTATCGGTTAAGCCATGAACATCTATTACTATTTTGCATCTAATTCCAGTATGTAAGTCTGATATGTTGCGAGTGTAAAACCAATTCAAAAGTTTCTTTGCAGGCTACATTTATGTTCTACTAGCCGCCTTCGGCGACCAACTTGATCGCTAGAAATAAAATTTCAACTGAATCTCTTATGCATAATTTTATATTCATGGTTCCCTTAACAAAGTAGTTTTAAACTTCAAATCGCTATAGACATTTAACCCGCGTTCTTTTCGTAGCCTTGCGCTTGTTGTGTTCCTTGTCCACATTAACATAAAATGCGCATTTGATTTCAACATTAAATTGGCGCGGCACATTTTACGTCCAGCAACATGATAATTGGCTTAAAACACGCTGATAAAAAGAATTAAAACATAGCAAAGATAATATTTCAGTTTAATGGATTACTTGCTATTTTGAGGACTTCATTTACAGCTTTCAGAGAAAAATTGATCAAATAAAAGAAGAAAATAAAATCCAGTAAGATATTTTCTAAGCTTTCAACAATGGAAGAAAAACACGCAATTATATATTTATTTAAGCAATGCAAAAGGTTTGAAATGCGTTGCAGTAATGAAAAGTATCGTTGTAAATTATGCCATAAAATATGAATTTTTGAATTTATTAAAATTAGAGAAAAAAACCATACGTCAACTTAATTGACAGCATTGAAAATATAATTTTTTAAATTTTCAGTTGGTGTAAAAGTCTTTTTTTGGGCTGTAATATTTTTGGAAGTTATTAAGGAAAAATGTCAAAATTTAGATTAATTTTCAATTAATTAAAATTTTAATTGAAATTTGAAAAGGCTCCGATGTGCACATTCCCACCTTTCAAAGTATGTTTGTGCCAAAGCTCGTAGCTATAGGTCTAGTGGTCTGCCCCGTGGAGGACCAACACACAGACACACGGACAAATAAGCAGACATACACGCATTCTCCTTTATTATTAGTAGAGATATTCAAGTTAACCCTACGTCGAGAGCAATATTTTCACCGGCAAGTTCGGACGCAATGCTTTTGAAAAGCGCAGGCAGTGGCGGTTTTTCGCACAGGAATTAGAGGATCTCGCCTGGTACTTAGAGACCCTAGGGGGCCACAAAATCTATTTGTTGTATATTGCAGTGCTAAACCGATGCCGAATTTACGAAGGGCCTCAAAACAATTTTGCGCCTGTGGTCTCATATTGTCAAAATCCGCCACTGGTCTCTGATGAGATACTGAAAATTCTCACAAAGTAGGATTAATATTTTTTTAATAATATCATAAACGCAAAAAGAACGTTTCAAGTACAAAAAGAACATTTTAAAATTCCTACTGAAGCATATTGAATGTGACAAAACTTGCAAGTAATCCGTAGGTACGGTATACCTGAAAATAACGTTTTATCCGTAAGTACAATGTACCTGCAAATAATCACTTCCTTAATATTTGGATTATTTAGAAAAAGTCATTTAGGGATACTTGACCCTAAAAAGTTAGAGATACTTGACTATACAAAAGCTATTGTCGTAGCCGACTGAAGCACATTGTGTAGTTGGAATCAGTTTTTTGGTGCGGTGAAGTTTATCGCCAATAAGGCAACTCAAATATAGGAAATAATTATTTAAAAATGGTTTGTAAGTAATTATTTTAATGAAGAAAATTTTTATTGCGATAATTTCAAAGAATGCAAATAATTATTTTAATAAGAATTTTAAAAAGAATTGAATTTTTTTTATTGTATTTGTTCCTCGTTGGCGAAAGAATGAGTTTTATTTATTTATTAGTTTTATAAAAATCTTTTGCTCGAACTTTTCTTAATCGTTTGATTTTATTTAACATTTCGCCATATATATTGACTTCGTCTTTCTTTGTTGATTTGAATTTTCTCCTAAAATATACATATTTTTCTTTTGCTTTGATTTTAGTTTACATATTAGAAGAATCGAGTTAGTCTATTAAGCTTCTCAACTTCATGTTTTGAACAACATTTTTTAGAACTTTATTTAAATTTTGACACTATTCTGTTTTTTTTTCTAATTTTCCAAAACAGACAATTCTTTAACGCGCTAATGACTTGCTAGGTTCCCAATCCCATAGCTGCAATTTGTATCATTTAATGAAATCAATATTTTAATTGTTTATTAAATTTTGAACTATTTAAATTTAATAACTAGAATTTTTTAATTTAATGACTAGAGTAATTTAATTTATTAACTAAATTTTATTAATAACAGCTGTGTTTTACACTTGCCATATTATTTTATTTTTAATATTAGTTTAATTAATATTTTTCATAATAAAGACTTTTACAATTCAGCAGTTTTAACCAAATATCTGAATTTCGCGTACCAACAAATTATCAAAAGAATTTAAGTACATTTTGCATGTAGGGTCAATTATCCCTACCTTTAGGGTCAATTATCCCTAGCTTAGGGTCAATTATCCCTAACCTTAGGGATATTTGACCATACGCGATTTTATGAAATATATTTATTTTATGACTAAATGAAATATCAGTTTAGCATAAGTATATATATCATTTTTTAAAAACAAATCCTTTTATGATGCTAACAATTCAAATATTCGAGAAATGTAAGGTAAAAGTAAAAGTAGGATCAAGTATCCCTAGTTTCCCCTACATAGAAGAACAGTCTTTCCGTGGACAAGTTTGGTACAAAGTTTCTTGCAGATGTACAGTTTTGGTGGACGGATGATATACCACTTTTTATCTATGTAACCTGCTGCGTTTTTGAATAGATCACCTTCACATAATTCCAAAAATGTTTTTTTTTGTTCAAAGTTATTTGAAATATCGAAATTCATTATTTGTATAGTTAGTATACGAGAAAGCAAAAAGAATTTTCGTATTTAATTGCTGGTTTCATCCTCAGCTCACTTGTCTTGCCAACCTGTGCTATTTTTAGTGTTTAATTGAGAGATTAAATGAATAATCTTAATATTATATACCCAGAAATTCAAAACCAAGTCCAATGCACAATTCCATATAGAACAATTGACCATAACCGAGCGAAAACATCAGCCACACATTGCGCCTAACCACCAGAAGAGCGGTTTTATCAATTTGATAGGCGGGACTGGAAAATAAAAGCTTGTCACAGCAACTGCCGATAAAGCAGCTGCCCAGAACAGAGCTAGGACCAAAACAATAAAATAACTCCATCCCTTCTTGTCTAGAGTGAATGAGGAAGAAGGGGAAAATATAATAAAATCAAAGTAAGTTCATACTGGTAAATTTAAGCAAACTAAACGAGTTTAATAACACTGAAATAAATAATATTAAGTAGAAATAAAACTTTAAAAAGAACACAAACAATTTTTGAAGTCAATTTAAAAACGAGCTTAAGATTAAACAAAGGGTTGTCAGCCCTGAAAAAGGGGAAAGTGATGTTACTGGAATCTATCGCCGGCACTAAGCACACCAACCAACCCGAGGATCAGAGAACCCATCCCAACACGGGGATTAACCGTTGCCGATAAAAATACCCAACTTCCAGATTATTTGAAACAAATAGGTCATTATAAGTCACATTCTAGATCATTGATGGGGAAACTACGGACCGTGGGCCATCCGGCTATCCGGCCCGCAGCAGATTTTAAAATAATAGTACAGAAATTTTATAGCTATCTGAAATGCTATATCTAAAACAAAAAATGCATTTCATTGCAAACCAGAGAGATCTGAGTTGTATAGGCTCTGAAAGTGGGTTGGATTTGAAGAACATTCGCATTTTGAGGATAGTCGAGCTTGCATGGAGAATATATCTATCTGGGCGCTTTAATATGTTTGCAAGAAATTTAACCGATTCTTAAAGCTTCGTATCGTAATTAATCAGTTTACAAATTTAAAAAAAATGATTCAATTTCAGGCAAATATGGTATGCTTTACAACGACAAGCAATCACATTTTATTCTTTCACTAGCATCGAACGAAACAGAATAATGAAACAAAATGAAATAATGGATAATGAAGCAAAACTTTTCCTATTGGCATTCCGAGAATCATTCCATCAGAAATTTAATCAGAATATAATCATCGAGGTGACGTTATTGTTGTTCGGCTTTGACTTTCCAACTAGTTTACAGGATAAAACGAACGCAGGGAACACAGTTGGAATGAAAACAATTCGTGAGACGTTCGAAGTCACATGACAAACGTAACCGCGCATGCCATCTATTGCCACTGCCTTATCCTCTTACAAGATGCGGAGTGGATTCCAAAATTAAATTTGCACATTGTACTTCGAATTTAACACGTTTATCGCCATATGAATCAAATACGATTCACACTGCGATGAAATACGATTATTACCTACTATATAATCAGACGACCCTTTCTCTACTGTAGTCAAGAGTTAGCAGAGAAGGGGTCATCTAGTTCAGATGATTCGGATCTCAGGTGTGAGTCGTGGCGACTAACGCGTTAAATTTTCTTTTTAGACTATCTATGCACTATAGTGTACATGGGTTCATAATTGACAATGAGGGAATGATACTTTGTCCCAGATTGCTTCTGCAGAGACTGCAACTGATGAAACAGCACCAACCTATGAAGAAGTTTCTTCACTCAAAAGGATTTCAATCAATAAAATTCGGACTGCTACCCTGTCCATTCTCAGAAACTTTGTGAAAACCCTTCGGGGAGTTCTTAGCACCAAAGGTATTAGAAGATATTAGACGACATTTTATCTTTTCGCCGAAAGGAACATTAAAAGCCTTCAATCATGATATTAGGCAACATTATATCTCTTTCCCAAAGGGGATATTAAATGCCTCAGAAGATCTCATCACAAATCCTTTGAAGATGTCATCGCAAATCAATTGATATTTCTTGACTTTCTGGAGATTTATGGACACGTGGAGTTGAGAAACTCTGTTAGACGTCTTTGGTTAAGAAACGCGCAGTTGGTGTCACAAATTTAAATTAAATTAATTTCAATCTTGTGATGACAAAATTTAAATTACAAGAATAAATTGGAAATATTTTCCCCTCGACTTACTCGTATAGGATATCACTACCAGATGAGTGGTAAAAAATGATTGTAGTACCTATCTGACATGCAACCAATGATTCTCATTTGGAATATTCTGAAGTGACTCAACTCTATTCACAAATGCTCTGTAAATGTTGCTTTTTGATTCGGTTATTTTAATGTTTACCGACAATAATTTCAAAAATTATTATCAAAAAATTTAAAAAAAAAGCATTTTTTATGCCATTTTCAAATTAGGAAGTGGTGTTTTGAATTATCTTCGCTTGATTGGCGTTATACTTTTCTCTGATTTTTGCAATAAAATTACTTATTTTTAATTAAGGCTATATAATAACTTACACGGAAATAAATTTGATTAAATTTATTTCAATCATTCATAAATTTCACTCATTTATTCACTAGACATAGTGGAAACGAACCTGTAAATAAACACAAAATGAAACAAACGAAAAATAATTGTAAAGTATTTTAAAATTTTACAAATGTTTAGCATCTGTAAAGAAATTAATATTTCTTAATTTGTGTTATACCTCTGCATTTTAAATTCACAATTTTGAAATCTTTAAATACGAAACTACAGATTCAATGAATGAAATGAAGAGTTAATCAAATAGTTTGCAAAATACTGTTTCTGATAAAGTATTTTAGTTGAAAATATGGTATATGTATTTCAGATTAGTTCTAATCTATAAGAGTTAATATTTAAGAAAAGAAGAAACATGAATACTGATATTTATCAGCTGCAACTGAGAAATTTCAGTACAATATTTTATCTTAGAAAACAGTGGCGTAGTCGCAAATTAAGCGGTGCCGGAACGGTCTAACCTGGGTGCCAAAGATAGCGCTATCTTAAGGATATTTTTACAAATTTGTCTTATTTATTTCTCGTTAAAAAAAGTAGCTATCTTTATACGAGAATGGTGGAAACGAGAAATAGTATCGAACTAAAATAAAACACTAGGTGATTACTTTAAGAAAAAGACTTCTTCATGCAAATGCATAATATAAAATAATTAATATGTTTATGAAACTGCGAAATACAACACTGAAAGACAAAAATAATCTTGTTTTGTTTCAGTGCTTTATATCTATATTCATCTGCCCACCCATATAAATGTATCATTTTGACTTTAATAAAAGCCGAGAACCTTCAACATCATCGTCTTAAACACGTTACTTCCTAGACTTAATGAAGTAGATATAAAATGTTGCGCGCTCCAAATAGACTTCCTAACTGAAGAAAAGAGGAGAGAATTTAGAATATTTTTAGAGAGCCAATTTTGAATCCACGCAGCAGCCATAATGCTGTCCTGCAAGACCTGATATTTATATCCTCTGTACGCCGCCATAATGTTAGAACCTGGAATATTCTAGAAAGAAGGGAGAAATTTAATTTTCCGATATCCAAGAGAGGTCATAAGACCAGCGTGATGCTATCAAATTGGCAAATTTAAGGCGAATTAAAGATCGTCTGCGTCTCGGTACTTCCGTTCTTTTTAATGGCAATACCTAGGAGCACATTCGCGCCCTTATTGCGACCGTGGCAAAAAGCGTCTCGGTGAAACGGAAAAGACCCGGATATAAAACCCTTTTATTACGGCTTTCCATTGGAGTAGATTACCCGACGCATCTTTTATGGAGAGAAGGATTTTTTCGGTTTTGTCTGCGGTGTGTTTATATTCCCGTTTGGAATGAAAATAATTTTATGAAACAGTACTGATAAAAGCAGAAACGAGCATAAATTTCTTGCATTCCTACCTGTTCCTTTTCATAAGCTGTTTTAAAACTTTTATAGCAGTCTATTATACTTAACAGGCCTTCTTAAGCTTTTTAAGTTCGTCACCCCTCTTCAAATGAGAAAAATATCTTCGCAATTCAACTTCAAAATTAGAAAATAAATACAAAAATTAGCCCTCATTAATGATAAATGAAATAAATTTAATTTAGAATATTTATTTTGTGAAATTTTACAAAATGTTTTAAATTAAGGTGATTATGGAAAATTTTTCTGTTATGGAACAAATTTTTACGTGAGCATCGAAAAGACCACAAAACAAAGAAGGTTTAAATTTGTTTAAGCTACTGAAGTAGCTTTAATTAGGAGGTCACCTGATTTAAATTTCATTACTGATTTTGATTCGCCACGAATTCTAACAGCGACTTTTGAAATGTAAAAGGAGACATGTGAAAAGTGATTGAGAAATATCACTAGTAGGAACAGTCATGGAACGGATATATTGTTACGAACATGCAATGTCGCATTTCCACAATTTTAGTCTTAGTGTTGGAAAGAGACATTTATAGATGTTCTTACTAGCTATAGGAGGCAAGTTAAGCCAACCCCCTTGACCTTGGTGAAAAACTTGGCGACAAAATGAAGGACCACAAAAATACTTGAATTTTCTCGATATCTCTATTAGGAGCTGAGTTTAGTTCAGTTTAGTTATATTAAGGTCCTGTTTTGAAGCAACACGAGGGCTATTTTGGGACGGACCTCGTAATTTCGAACCACGGTTAGATGACGAGGACGGCACCTGAGCTGGCATCCTCCTCTCCGGGTAGGCCGGGCCAGTTTGGGTATTTTTGCACCACCCTAAGGGGAGGACGTTTGCCCCCCCCCCCCCTACGTATGATTTAAGGTGAAACAGACCCAATACACGAGGGATCTTCAGTGTAATCGGGTTTCGAACCTCTCTTCAGCCCAAAAGCCGAGACCTTGCCACAAGGCCACTGATAAACAGAATGCTCTAGATGATTCCATGTGTCGTTACACCCTTTCGAGAAGTCTATAAATGCCCTGAACGTCGTGGAACGTGTTTGATAGTGCGAAGATTGACTTTGGAGATTTGTCCGCAGTGCGAGCTGATAAGCTGATAGACACCGAGCGGTTCTGAAGGTGCTGTGGCAATTATTAGTAGTGATTTGCTGTCTGTTTGTTTTGCTAATTTGTGCAAGTGCTGTTCTTTTCGTGTTACCTGTGCTTAGCATTTTCCTGAATATTCGAAAATAAAGCGTCGTTCTCTATTATTCTGCTTTCTGGACTGTTTTCACTTCACACACATGGGACGATTTTTCGTAACAATATGTTGAAAATTGGCCAATTTCCAAATGGGTCAGTTTTCAACTTGATAATGTCTTGAGGCTGGTATACTCACTGTAAATTGCTTCATGCATGATACAAAAATTGTTGCTCTACAAGGTAGACCATGAGACCGTCAGAACAATGACTTAGTGAGCAACTACTCCTTGACTTGTAGGTGCTTAATAAGAAAGAGTTTTTCCAAATCTTTAACTAAATTTCCGATTAATTAAAAATTAATCGAAATTTTAACATTTTCTCACAATAGTTCCGGAGTATATTATAGCACACGAACTATTTTTACACTATCTTGAAATTCCGAAAATTAACTTTTTAGTGACGCATTTTTCATTTTCGTACAATTTTTCTCTAGTTTTAATTAATTTTCAGAATTAATTTTAACAAAGAAAATTTTAACTAAAAAGATTTTAACAGTTAAAGTTATTGTTGTAAAGAAATTAAAGCCAATTTTGCTGTTTCATCCAATTTCTCATTCGTGTCCTTTTGTCAATATTAACTTTATGATAAAAAGATTACTTTCTTTGGACATTAAATTCAATGTAGAATTTTTACTTCGGCTTTAATTAACATGATAATGGTTTCAGACTGATATTCTTTCCGTTAAATAAGTGATATAAAAGTCGTTACGTGCAGAATGCAATGGCTGATGCAATCTAGCCAGGCGAAGACAATACAGAGGCGAATCAAGCCTGAAGCGTTAGCATGCCACAATGTTTCAGACTAGAGTCTCGAATCTCCTTTGATTTCGCTTCAGATAAACATGCAGAGTATGATCAGAACAATGTTCCGACGTTACTGCCCGCTACTGAGCTTAACAATGGACCAGCGCTGGGCATTCCAAGCCTCGGTGCTTATTTGATGTGCTAGCTAGTACGCATATTAACTAACCTTACATTGATGGAGACCATGGAGATTTCCGAGCCTCCTTATTGTTTAGCTCTTCCTACGTCATTTGTGATGTAACTCACTGCTGTGTGTTATTTCTTATGCAAACAGTTTCGGAATCTAATTTAGAAGATTAAAGTCTTAATTTTTGTTTCCTTCTTCCTACCCTTCTTTACACAATTAAATGTCAAAAATCTGATTTTAACAAAAGAAGTATCTAGTTTTGTGTCAGGAACACAGATGGTGCCGCGACACATTTTTGCATCTCATGCACTGTAATATTTTTTGAATCCAAGGTAATTGATAAATTTTAAAGCAAACTGTGAATTGAATTGAAATAAAATTTTGTATCAACACTTATTCAAATTCATTCAATTAATGATGAAGAGAATACAAAATAATAATATAATGTCCTCACACTAGAGCAGTAAGAAAAAGAACTTGCAGTGAGTTATGTCACAAATGACGTAGGAAGAGCTAACCAATAAGGAGGCTCGGAAATCTCTATGGTCTCTATCAATGTAAGATTAGTTAATATGCAGCCATGATCTACATTCCCAGAGTCACTTCAAGGAACGTTGACTATTCTTTCTGTAATGCCCCAGAAAGTGACCTTTTCGCTTGATTCCTAGCATGTTTACCATTTGGGTGGATAAGTTACCACCATCCCATTAATAAATCGGGGACCAACAGTGCCACGGATGTCCAAAAGGCCGCTATATATGGTCAACACGTGGAACATATTGCTGTCCATACAAAGTTAGAAGCAAACAGGCCTGCTACAACTGTTTATGAACAGCCCTTCGTTGCTGTCGAGAGAAAGAAAGAAAGAAAGAAACAGAGACGGTAGAGGAGAATCTAGAAAGGAGACATATCATTAAGGTACCTCAGGGTCATGACGCCCGTCACACCAAAAGGAGATGTGTTCCTGTGGGCACTTATATATGCCAAAATATATTTTTTTGCTTGGGGAATGCAAAACTTAATAATTTCAAGTTGTTTGTGGCGATATTTGAAACCAAACTTAACATGCAATTTTATCATTTTGCGAAATACTTCATATTTTTACAAAAGACTATCAACATTTTGTGTAAAAAATTGCATTTCATGGAGTCAAATACAGGAAAAACTGGAATCATTTCCCAATTATTTATTTCTGGTTGAGTTATAAATGATTCCCCAATGAATAATTATAAGTGTTGATTATTGATAATGCTGATGACCGACCGATTATAAACGATGCTTAATGATTATGTTGTTGATTGAGGATATAAATGATTAATAAATAATTGTTTTTCCCAAGAATGTTCAAACATCAATCCAAAGAAAAAGAAAATGTCTTATGATTGATATAAAAATAAATAGGTTCTTATGCATAAAATTTTAAATTTGTTTAAAGAGATAAATGGAAGGAAGCTTCTTCACAGATAAAATAAGAAAAGTTTTAGAAGTTTTTTTTAAAAATATTTTTAATCTAGTTGTTGACGCCTACGCGTCCTTCCATTCGCCGCGGAGTTTCGCGCCATTTGAGGGTGCAGAGTTTAATGAACTTTGGCTGTCCACTTTCGTGACCTTGGGGGTGCGAAGTTGACTGGAGTTAATTCTCGTTCGGATCGCCTAAGCGAACGGACCCTTGTGTCGTATCCCCCTTGGGAATGAGAATCGTCTCCTCTTAAATGTTACTATTTAAGAATTTATTTAAATTGTACCTTGATCGTTCATGTTTTTGTTTACAATAAATTTATTTAATTAACAGTCCACTGCTCTTATTTACCTTCTGATCTATCGTCCACTAGTTTTTATTTTCATTTCAAACAATAATTCCAGAAATTTCTATTGACGGAAGAATTTTAATATTTATATCAGTTAAGTTATGAATTCTGTTCTTTGTCATATATTGAATAAATCATAATTTTTCTTATATATTACATTTCTGTGAGGAGAAAATTGACATTTCAAGCGAACTTTTCCTTCATTGATTAAGTCATGAAATTTCTAAAATTATTTATTGTTCTTTTAAATTATGTTCATTCAAATTACTTTTTTCATTAAAACTTTTGTTAGTATATATAAAAAGAATCTCGTTTAACTATTTTTTGTGTTTTCATGAAGCTTTTAAAATATATTCTTTTGGGTTAAGAGGTAAAACTAGTTTCTCCTTGAGGTACTATGGCACCGTTAAAGGAATGATCAAATTTTGCAAATAAGCTCATGCTTTCTTCAAAAATAAAACCCTATATAAATATGAAAACGTATTAAAAATGAATTTCCATACATAAAAGAGCCAAATTAAAAAAAAAAATTGTACCGAACTCAATTTCAGTACATTTGTTTTTAAAATAAATATATTTCTGACTTGCATAATCCAAACACTATCTTCATGATATATCCCCCCTATTCGTTTATAAATTTCAAATGATTTTTTTAAAAAAAAATTATCAGCTTTCTAGAAGAACCGAATAAAAAAATGGCCATATTTTAGAAATTATGCTAATTGCTAATCTTTAAT
>BGPR01020267.1:0-28084 GCA_013235015.1 Araneus ventricosus
CTATATATAGTCTTTCCAATAGTTTTTTAGGAATTTGATATCGGATAAACACTTTAATGATGTCCTTGTCGCTGCTGGCGAAATGGCATCCGAAACAGATGCAGATAAAATTTTGAATCAAAACCTAAACATAGAGATCGTCTACGAAAAAGACAATTTGATTATGAAAATCAGGATGAGTCCACAACCGATGAGCAGGAAAAATACAAAATTGAATTATTTTACTACCTGGTTGACACTGCAATCAATTCTTTAGAGCAACTATTTTCTCATCTGCATCACAACAGTTACTTCTGTTTTTATATCATTTATATGAACTAAAAGATGTTAGTTCTTCTGTATTTTGGCAAATGGCAAAGGTTTGGAAACCATTTTAACAGATGAAGAATCATCGGATATAAACAACCTGATACTTTGTGATGAAATATCAGTTGAAGGTTCTCTATTGGAAAAAGATTTACCACCTTCGGAAGTTTTGAAATTTATAACAAAAATGAATTCTCCAAACTTTAGCATTGCTCTAATAATTTTACTAACTCGCCAATAAGTGTTGCATCCGGGGAGCGTAGTTTTTCCAGACTAAAAATAATTAAGAACTATTAGCGAACGTTTCTGAATTAGAGAATTCTCTGAATTAAAAGTTCGTAAAAAAAATGTTTGAATTATACTCCTGCTAATTGCTTTTCTAAATGAAGTATTTTAAGTCAAAAGTTATTATAAGTATTTGTATCAATTACCAAGTTACACAGTTTTTAGACGTTCGCTAAAAGATTGTAAAAAAGACCATATATTTTTTTAGAATGCTTACATTGTAGTTCTATAGGGGCGCAATGGACCTTATGCACCGTTTGGGTTCGAGAGTATAAAAAAACAGCTGTGGAGGAATAAACAAAACGATCGGCCTATAAGCGACTCAGAAATAAAAGCAGTTTTGAGTCGGCTGTTTAAGACTGACCAATGGCCGCCTCCGGCAGGTCACGTGTCGGAAGATGTGACGTCACATGCATAAGGTCCATTTTTTACTTTTTCATGGAGAGGTTTAAAGGTTAAATCCGACCCTGATGGACTCTTCGCTTGTATTGATGTTTTGAAGAAGCAATCGGTTACGGTTCGATTGTTGCAATATTTTTCAAGTCTTCCATTTGATATCCATGGCTTCAAGGTCTTCGAAGTACAATCCTTGTGCCAAAAGGAGCTTTATTTCTTGTGATGTTGGTTCTGTCGAGACCTTTTACCTGCTTAAGACAGCTGGACACATTAATTTTTTAGGAATTGAAACAAATTAATAAAAATATTTCAGTTTCCTAAAGACCTAAACTGATCCTTACACTCACACGTGTATAATTATGCATTTTATTATCTTTCGGAGTGCAAAGGATTAATGTACTGCAAAATGACTACAATCCTGTCGGTTTGAGTTCGAATTCTTATCTTTCCTACCTCTGCAACTGAGAGCACTTACAACCACAAACTGTAACCTCTTTTCCAAAACTCTGCCAGGAAGTCCTCCAATCAAGAACTTGACGAAGACAGTCAAATTAACTCTGTAATCAACCTCTCAAGGGAAACTAGATGGAGTACAATATTGTGAAGAGACCGTAACAATATTATAAAGGCATCTTGTGCTATTAAGGTCCCCTCTCCCCCGTCATACAAAATTTATAAGGACGTTGCAGTGGCGTACCTGCAACTTTTGCCGCCCGGGGCGAACTTTCATTATGCCGCCCTTCCTGTATAAGTTAGATAAACCTCAAAATAAAAAAATAAATTCCAAGGGTAAAAATTGATTTAATACCACAAATCGTCGTTTGACGCCCTTGATCTCTGCAGATAGGTTGTGAAATCGTGCTTCCAACACCAATTTTTCTTTCACATTACTGGCAATTTACCGATAAAAGGGGCGAAAATATGAATTAAATACAATAGATATTTTTTATGTACATATCACTATTAAAGTATATAATTCAGTTACTCTATAGAATAACTGATAAAGTCAGTTAAAGTGTAAAATAGATTATTTCATACTTTATCTAGTTATTCTATGAAATGGCTAGGTATTCTATAGAATAACTGACGATAGACCTTAAAAGTGTAAAATAAACAATCCGACATTAAAACAAGTCAGTTTTTTTTATTAATTACGCACTGATTGCAAATAAGCCATAACCGGTGCAAAATTAAAACCACTATAATATTGTCTCAAAACAGTAATTCGCTTTCGTGCCATATTAGTCTTGTAGTTGGGAAGAGAGATTTACAGGAATACGTATTGGAAGGAAGCCAATGACACTCGACCTTGGCGATTGGCGACTGTTTAGGCAACTTGGCGGCAAATTTGGCAACAAAATCAAGGTTGCAGAATATACAGAAATTGTCTCGGTATCTCTATTAGGAACTAAAATATGGACAAATTCCACTATAAACGCAGATTCCTTACATTCAATGAGCTAGCGAACTACTAGGTTCTGTCTCCCGCTGCTAGCGAAGCCATCGCGAGCTAAATTTTAACCGCTTCATGCGAGTATTTAAAAAACGCAGATTCTTTACATTCAATGAGCTAGCGAAGCTACCAGGTTCCGGCTCCCGCTGTTAGAGAAGCCGTAGGATGTGTTTTAAAGTTTAAAAAATTTCCCCTGTGCCCATTTTAGATGCCACAGGCATTGCGAGCACAATTTTTCCTGCTTCATTTGAGTAATTAAAAAACAGATTCCTCATATTCAATGATATTATATAGCGGAGCTGCTATGTTCCCGCTACTAGGCGAAGCCGTACGATGTTTCTTAAAAAAAAAATTCCAGTGCCCACTTCAGTTGCTAAAAATACAAATAACCAATTTGACTAACAAACGGGCTGAATCATGTCGGCTATTTTACACTTTAACGATGCGTGGACCGTTATTCTATAGAATAACTAGTTAAAGTGTAAAATAAAAGTTTATTTTACACTTTAACTTGACTCGATCAGTTATTCTATAGAATAACGGATTTCATACTTTAACGGTAACATATAATGATTGAACTAGTTTCTCTGCTCTTCTTAGTAATAAAATTGATTTCCTGCATATTTGATTTTGAAGCCCCTTTCTAAGTGCCTGCCGGGGCGGACCGCCACCCACGCCTCTCTCATAGATACGCCACTGGGAAGTTGAAACCTGGTACAATGATAGATGGAAACTACTGCCTGGAATCAACCCGGAGGATTGTTCCGTCTACATCATGGCAAGAAAGCTGACTACGAAATGCAGCCCCATCCCTTCCAACTTGGGATCAAGAGAACTATCTTCTCCAGCAGCAAAAAAGCCGATGTATTTATCACCTCGTTAGAGGAGCCATTTCAAGAACACAGCATAACTAGTTCGACACAACTAAAAGTTCTAGCATTTTATTTCTTGCATCCTCGTCAGAAAATATGTTAATACTGTAAGCGTATTTCATATTATGCCTGACAAAAGCATGACTGCAACATAATTATTGTATATCAGTGTATGATATCAGGTAAGTGGCAACAGTAAGGTGTTACGATACTTTGAATTTGATTTTTAGAAATAGTCTAGAGAGAGACGATTACGAGAAGTGTTGAGTACGGTACGATTGAACGAAGTTACGTTGTATGCAGTTACGAAATGTAATGGTTGTGCTTAATAAATGTTGTTTTGTTTTAAAAGAAGTCTTATGAATGTCAATCGAGAAGCCAACAACACTAACCAAACTAAACATCAGATTATCACAAATGCCCCGTGGTACATCAAAAATTCTATTATCCACTCGAATCTCAATATTGAAACGGTGGAAAGAAACTTTTTTAAATGAAATAATCACCCGAATAACCTATTATACCCTTAAAACTTTTTTCACTGAAAGCTAGGGAAAACACAAAAATATCCTTACTCCACAACAAAGTGGCTATTCCCACTGAAATCACTATAAGCAGTCTTCTTCAAATGCAACAGACAATTTTACGTAACCAGTTGTACCTTTCCGATGCAGTTTCTAGTGTGCAAGTTCTTTTACAAGAACCATTTCAATCAACCAGTAGTTAATAACTGAAGGCCTATCCCGTTTTGGCCTCATTTTTTAATTACGATCCGATTCTAACGCAATTAAGATAATCCCATGCAGAATGAAAGTGTATAGCTCTGGGACTAGATGTGGTTGTGTAATCCGTGTGTGTACTAATTGAGCTACTCGCTTTTGATAACCATCTAAAGATTTCTTTGAGTTTTTAAACGATTATACTATGCAACATGATGATGATACTTTTTGGGGTTCATTCTTCCTTTTCAATACATCTGAAAGGAAATTTAATTTGTGTTCTTTAATCGATTCTTGTCAAATAACCAAACTAAGTAGATAATTTTATCAAAAATTCAGATTTCTAGTTACAAATGTCAAAACTGAAAACTCGAAGTAATCAGTTAAAGCACACTAAAAATGAATTATTTAAAACTAATACTACAAATAAGTTTATTTTCAAATACACAATATTATAACTCTTAAGTAGTCCTAAATTCCAAAAACAAATCTTAGAGAATGGCAAAAATTAATAAATATCATTTTTGAGAAAGAAGCATTGCCAATAATTATAATTTGTCGATATATTTTCTGTAACAGTTTCGACAAACTTCGTTAACCTTTTAACAGTGTATTTTGTACCATCTAATTAGATTATCCCTTTGTTTTGGGAATATGTTGTCGCATTGATTCAAATAAAAGTCCGTAGAGTACCCGAGATATTAATGGATTACCAGTCATTTTTATACCGAATTATATTTTCTATGAATGAATAATTTTAGCTTGCAAGTTTAATCCTTTGCACTCTTATGTAGAGTCAGACTCTACATTCTGAATGATGCATCTTTTACAGATTCTTGTTGGATAGCACTTATTATAAAAACCATACAATAGCAAAAGCACAGATTAATATTTAGGAATTGAAACAAATTAACAACAATATTTTTCAGCTTCCTAAAGCGCTAAATCAATCCTTACACACATATGTATAATTATGAATATTCTTATTTTTCGAAGTGCGAAGGGTTAGAAACGTCATAATTCGATGCACGAGTACAACTCTGGTATCGCTAATAGGATTAATATTGGACATTTTTTTTCAGGTCAGAAAAAAAAATAGATTTTACTTATACACTACCGAAAAAGACAAAGGTATCATAACCCTCGTAAGATAATCACCCTTAATAAAATTCTTTGTTCATTTAACAGCAAGGAAAAAATCTTTTTTGTAATTATAGCAGAAATAATTACAAAAGGGAAATTTGATGGAATTAAATATTTTTTTTTAATCTAAAAAAGATTTTATAAGGATACAATGCTAATTAACTTAGACTTATCAATTAAACGAGATCGGCATCGCTTTATAGATGTTTGTATACAAAATAAAATTTGCAATAACTTTTTAATGAAAATTTTCAAAAAGTTCCATTTAAAGAAGGCATAGAATTATTGTCTCCAGGGAAAAAAATAACTTACAAATTAAAATAAAGTTTAAAAACGTGATTGAAATATTTGCTCCTCGTCGTTTGATTAATACCTAAAATCTTAGTAAAACTTATTAAACATTTGTTTGAAAAAAACCTTTAAATAGAATGACAGAAGTTTTTTTTGAAAAAGAAAAAAAAGGAATTAATATAAATATTTAACGAACTATATAATGTAAATTTGAATAATCTATACTTTTATATGAATTAATGTAATGAATAATTTTATATTTATTAATGTAAATTTTTCAAACAGATGTTACATTTTTAAGCACAATGACTTTACTGTTTTTTCATCGTTCATATTACGAGTTCAAAGTCCAAAATATCCTAAAATTTCTTGTAAATTGTTTCAATATATTTGCACAACTAAGCAAATTTATCTTAAGCATAATTTAGTTGTTAAAAATACGCTATTACATTAAAACTCAAGTCCAACGAATTATAAATAAATATAAAGCAATTTGTATGAAAAAGTTCAATAAACAGATAAAAAATAAAATTTCCCAATTCGATGAAATAAAGAAATAACTTACCCTTGATGAAACTGCTGCATTACAGTAATTAGAAATCCTAACTCTGATTTCATTGCAGCTTTAATACTCTTAAGTCTTGAACATTACAATTTCGATTCTTGAAGAGTCTTTTACGACGAATGCGACTGTGACAGAAAAAAATTCAAATAGGTTTAAAATAAGTCTGTTATCGCAAATTTAAATGCTGTCAATGACTTGAAAGTATCGGAAATCATTTAAACATTTAATATCCTCAGATAATTTGAGGACGGTCGATTGTTGGGGTTTGAGACGTATGTTTGCTTTCCAGTCACTTCAATTTCAGGAACACATTCTTGTCCTAAATATTCCTTACTGACATTCTCAAACCCACCACTTAGTTCAGTGGTGCGCAAACCGTGGATCGCGAGAAAAAATTTTCGGGTCGCTAAATGGACCTTATGCATGTGACGTTACATCCTCCGACACGTGACCTGCCGAAGGCAGCCATTGGTCCGTCTTAAGCAGCTGACTCAGAACTGCTTTTATTTCTGAGTCGCTTATAGGCCGATCGTTTTGTTTATTCCTCCACAGCTGTTTTTTTATACTCTCGAACCCAAACGGTGCATAAGGTCCATTCAAAGAAATTTATTTGACAATAAAAAATATAACATCTTAAAAAACGTGCTCGCGACCCCTCTCGCGAAAAATTTTTACACAAAGCGAGGGGATCTGAAATGAAAATAGTTTGCGCACCATTGATTTAATATCATACTCAGTTGCTTGATTTTGAATCAGGATATGCATATATATGAATAATGTCCTCGATTATTTCTTTCAAAACTGATTCTAGAATACTTGTTTCGATTATTGCGTAGCCCTGTTCTACAAATTCTGCTGCTTGGTTATGAATCAGGAAAAGATATTTACGAATAATGTCCTCGATTTTTTCAAAACTGATTCTAGAATACTTGCTTCGCTTGTTGTGTAGCCCTGTTCTAAAAGGTCTGCTGGTTGGTTATGAATCAGGAAAAGATATTTACGAATAATGTTCTCGATTTTTTCTTTCAAAACTGATTCTAGAATACTTGCTTCACTTGCTGTTTAGCCCTGTTCTAAAAGGTCTGTTTAAATGGCAGAAACAGGATTTTACTTGAAGAATATTTGGACTAAAATAATTGATAATAATTGATAATCACTAATAATAATTGATAACTGCCGTGGTCGTGCGTCTTACGTGCATCGAATCATCTTATTTTTAAGCTTATTATAAAATTAAGTGATTCATAAATGTTGTAATTCGATGCAAAAATTACATGGAATCCATAACCATCTCAAGTATTCTATGGGCTCTTTAGTGAATCAATATGGTAACACATACCCACAAAGGATGTCATTCAATTAGATATTCAAATTAACGAAAACAAAACAGTGAATGGATTAACAAAAAAAAAGTTTGTTGTGGCTAAATATCTTCCTGATAGAATAGTAAGAACACTGGTTTGTTGTATTTAATTTAACGGATTCTAATCACTAAAATTGTATAAATACGATCAAAATTAAATTTAAAAATCGGGAATTTGCCCAAATGATGCATACAAAAACCTGCAATGGAAAAGTTCATGACCTTGCTGCAATTCGAATCCATTCATGATCAGTGAAATGATAGCATCTTACAAGCCACTCTCTCTTTTTTTTTACACAATCTCTGAAGTTTTCAATAGTTATTCTTTGTCGCAATGAACACTGGTGGACAAATGCTAAGGATCATTTTTAAGATTTAGAAAAATTTGGACTTAATAGGAATACGATGGTTTGCAATCAGTTGCGGAGAATCGTGGGACATACAATCGTCGGAACTCACATTTTACAGTGAAGATTCAGTCACTAAGACATTTCGGGGACCGTTCACAAATTGATGAAGCCTAAAAATATTTTGACCCACCCCGTTTCACAGAAAGCTGATAATGAGTTGAAACTTTCATCAATGATTTTGTTTGATGTTCATAATGTTTACATGCATTTTCATAAAAATAACAAAAATATTCGTGAAGATATAAAGGTTTCTTTCAAAACTCACTAATTTTTCAGAATGTTTTTTGCTCATAACATACAGAGTTTTCAACCAAATTGCACGAAACTTGTAGAATATTCGGCAATATCTAAAGGAAGCTTTGTATTAAAATTTGAATCAAATAATTTGAATATTACAGGAAATAAGAGTATTTTTAGTAAATATTTTTTTACTGCGCATGTGCGAAATGTTGCGAAATTTTTCTTTCATAACTTCAAATCCAGATATAGAGGGCAACTTATATAAAAACTCCAGTTCAATACCATTATCATTCAGAAAGATATCGGCATTGCAACGAGGTCAATTTCAGTACACTCTAAGAGAAGCTAAATGGTTAGGGTCCATGCACAAACTGAAATTTATTAAACTTGAATCTTCGAATAGTTATTACCGAAATGCAATTTAAATTATGTATTTAATTTATTAATATACATGAGTATTCAACTTCCATAAAATTCAATATTACTGTTCGAAGATTCAAGTTTAAAAATTATCAGTTTGTGCATGGACCCAAATCATTTAGCTTCTTTTAGAGTGTACTGAAATTTACCTCGTTGCAATGCCGATATCTTTCTGAATATTAACAGTATTGAACTGGAATTTTTATATAAGTTGTCCAATATATCTGGCTTTGAAGTTATGAAAGAAAAATTTCGCTCCGTTTCGCACATGAGCAGAAGAAATTACTTACTAAAAATACTCTTATTTCCTGTAATATTCAGATAATTTGATTCAAATGTGAATACAAAGCTTCTTTTACATATTGTCAAATATTCTGCAAGTTTAGTACAATTTGGTTGAAAACTCTGCATGTTAAAAGCAAAAAACATCAGGAAAAATTATGGATGTTTCAAAGAAAGCTTTATATTGTTACGCAGAATCGTCCTGTGTGTGTACGGTGAAAACAGTCCAACAAGCAGGTAACGAAGAATAACACTTTATTCTCGAATATTACGGAAAACACGAAGCGCAGGTAACAGGAAAAATAGCACTTGCGCAGATTAGCAACACCAGCAGACAGCAATTCACTAATAAGAACAGTAACAGCACTTTCAATAGCGCTCGGGGTCTAACTCGCACAGCGGATGAAACTCCAAAGAGAGATACCAAAGACGTTCGCACTCCAAAGGCGATCCCAGTCGATCAACACACACACCTCTGTGATCCGAGCACGGTCTATTTATAGTCTCCCCGACAGGCCATGACATGGCATGGAATTATCTGGATAAATCCGGATCTCAGCCCCCAATAGAGATATCAAAAAAAAAATTCCAGTACTTTTAAGATCCCACATTTCGTCGCCAAGGTCGGTTCCCGGATTCGCATTCATTCCCCTGTAGAAATCTCTTCCCAAACATAAGACGAACATTGCTGGGAAGCGACTTTCCATGTTCGTAACAATATCTTCACAAATATTTTTGCTATTTTTACGAAAATGCATATAAACATTATGCACATCAAACAAAACCATTGATGAAAGTTTCAACTCGTTATCTGCTTTCTGTGAAACGGGGTGGGCCAAAATCAATTTTTGTTTTCATAACTTTTTGGTCACCCCCCCTAAATGCCCTCGTGACCGCATCTTCACTGTAAAATGAGAGTTCTGACGATTGTATGCCCCTCGATTCTCCGCATTTTATTGCGAACTATTGTATTCCTATTAAATCCAAATTTTTCGCATCTTAAAAATGGTCCTTAGCATTTGTCCAAGTGTTTTTCCAATCAACCCAGTTTTAAATTTTTGCACGTTTTGAAGACCTTACTTCTTCCCCTTGATTAAACACTTGAATAATTACATAATCAATGTAAAAGCATCTCGATTTATTTTAGTTATATTAAAGTCCCGTTTTAAAGCAATACGAGGGCGATTTTGGGACGGACCTCCTCCAAACTTCCGCACCACACCAGCGGGAGACATACATATCATTTAATGTGCAACAGGCCCCATACATGGCGGATCTTCAGTGGAATCGGGTTTCGAATCTGGGACTCTTCAACCCCGAAGCTGGGACCTTACCACTAACCACTTCAGCCTCTAAAAGCATCTCGGATGAGGTAAGAAAGGTGTCGGCAACCTTTTCTGGTAAAGGGCTATTTTTAGAATAATATTTATCGAAATAATACTGAAAGTCAGTAACCTATATAAAATATTTTTTAAAAATCGAACCTTATTTTTTTGTTTTTAAAAGTAGTTTATTTTTGCTTTCCTTAAAAGTACTGTAATAAAATACACCGATATTCAATTATTTATTTTCGATGAACTGCAGTAGCAATCATAAAATATTAGTATGAAAGTACAAAAATAAGTTAATAAAATTTTTATAATCAATCTTGATTACTGAGGTCAATGTATTTAAGATCTTTTTGGTTTAAAAATAATTTTATTCTTTCAATGCTGCATCATATCTCATTAACTCTGCTCCTCTGGAAAGTTAAAATTAATGTTAAAATTGTAGTTTAATTTAATGTTTAAAAGGTTAAATTGGTTATTGACGTTAAGAATTTCACAAAATTGCCGTTGATATAGTGTTTCTACAATTATTTAGTTCACGATTTCTACAACCAGGTACATAATTTATTTCCTTCAGAAAAGTTTGAGAACAAAGTGCTTCTTGACAGATTATGTAAAGAAAAAAAAATGTCATGCAGAATTTGTTTTTCTATTCATAGAAACAAAACCTTTTTTATCAGTTTCCTTTTATTAACTTAAAAGAGAGCCTCAATTATGCATTCAAGGAGCCGCATGTGGCTTTGGAGCCGAAGATTACCAACCCCTGATTTATAGGGGTTATGATTGGCAGCGACCCGTCCATTGGGCCCGCAGGATTGCAGTAAAATATAGTATTTTTTTACATACATTTTGAAGATTTTATGTAATCAAAGATAACAGACATTTGTTAATCGCATCACAGCAATTTGGCTGTGTAAAGCCTGTTGTCGTTCCTCGAAATCTCATCCCATGCCAAAAGACCGCTTTGAGCTGTTCCTCATTGCAGAGTTTGAATTCGAGCTCAAAAGTGATTATTGCGCATGGCGAAACGCTGTATAAATAAAGTAAAACAATGCTTTTTTGTCTCTATCAGAGTGGCAAACTCACAATTCATTCCTAGTCATAGAAAAAAAATCAAAAATTTAAACTCTACCAATCTTTTTTTTTTCCTCCTAAACAAGTTTCTTTTGCGTTTATTTTTAAATCCATTTTCTTTAATATTCGAGTGACTTCCTTATAATTATGTATTATTTCTTGTTAAAAATAAATTAATAACATAAAGGCAATTGTTTTTCAGAGAGAAATATACACCTAGTTTGGAATACATTTTTAGAGGCTTATGAAATGCATTTCCTGCATTAAATAAACATTAAATCATCCCCAATATCATTGCTGTTGAAATACAAAAACTTGCTTCTGAATTGAAAAGCTGTTTCTGGTTATGATGCTGGTTTTAGATGTTCAAGTTTGGGGATTCTATTCCTTTCAAAGCTTTTGAGATGCACATTTATATTAGAGTCAAAATTTATGTTATATACAAGATGGTTATCTCAGCACTATTGTGGATATATTCTTCGTAACTTTATCATATATATAATTATTTTCCTGAATTATAATAAATAACTGCGTCTCATTTCAGTGTTGGATTCTACCTGCAAAGTGAACCAACCTATCAGACATTACATCTAGCATCATGAACGCTCTAATTTTTGAAATATTGCAAGTTACATCCTTCTTCCAAAGCTTTAAAGTAACTTACAACTATAATAATATAATGAATAAAAATTGAAATTTTAGGAATAAAAAATTAATCTCAGACATTCATTTTCATGAAAAGGGAAACCATTTCTACAAAGACAAAATAAATAATGCATTTTGATTCTCCTGCAATGAAAAATAAATAATGAGACATTCTAAAAAATATTTCATTATTATTAACTGTAGATATTTTAGAGTGTAGCACAATCTTGTTTACAAAATTTATCTAAGAAATCTCTCCAATAAAATTTCCAAAGGAGATTGGCTACTTTTTTGCCTACATAACTAAACCTAAAGAAATGTATTTGTCCTGGATAAAAATAATCATTTTGATTTTAAAAAGTGATATTGCTGTAATCTATTATTTAACCTTTATTTACCATCATAGAACAAAAGTCGATGTATACCTCACATCAAACAATAGAGATGATTTAAGAGCAAAGCTGAAAGCCATTTAATATATGCTATGCACAGTTTTACTCATCTTGTTCACAGACTCCTTATGGTTATAACCACAAAGAGAGAACTTGTATTATGTTTTGAAAAATGTTAATATCATCATTATCGGATCAAAAGTTATATGTCAAATTTACCAAAATACTTTATTGATGCAAAACACTTGTATATGTTAGCTACATCTGCTCTCGATTGTTTTAAATTACCAAATCAAAATTGTAATTGTAATCAAATTTGTATGTTTGGTTGTGTGCAGTTTTTGACATATGCATTTTTGATATAAAAGTGATAATATGAGTTCCATGATACAAACAAAATAAGAAAATTAATGTTCATCCTGAATATAACTTTGAAACCACAAAATGCACAAAAAATATATTTAACATTTATTATGGGATCCAATTGTACTATAAAACATAATTACACAATATACAAGTTATAATATAATCAAATACAAAAATTTACACAGGTACAAATGACTGACGTTGTATTTCCAACAAATATTTTATGTACATAGTCTCAAATAATAATGCACACACACACATATTCCTTTAAAAGGGAAATCACAATAACGATTATTATAATTCTTTGAATAAAAACAATTTGTACACTCCATTATCACTCATTAAAATACTATGTAAGTTTTTCACACAAATAAGGCACGTTTTCAGTTAAAATAATTTTTTCGTCTACACACGATATATTAATACATATCACATTCACTCTACTTGAAAGGAACTGTCTCTTTTGTTTTTAGTTTCATAGATTTAGTTTCGAGCCATTTTTTGCAGATAGACTGAATGGATTCTTGCCCACACTGTTCAGCAGCTATCATGATACGTCGCACATCCAGAGCGCTGTTCAGTTTAATGGCTAATAAGTAGGCTGATTTCAACTTGGCACACATTAAGTATGCATTTATCTGGAAATACACACGAAATAAATTAAAACATTAACAATACATAAAACAGAATCTTTTCTATTTTTTTAGATACACAGAGTGTCTAAAAATCAATCTACAGATGAAGAGTTGTTACTGAAAATGTGGACAAGATACAAAAAAAAATTTCTACTAGATTTTGCTGAGAAATTTAAAGATTTCTTTTTTTTTAATGAAATCATTTACAACATGAAAAATGTTCATCAGCATACTTCAACATGAATGCCATCAGTTTTTCACTAATTATAGATGGACTCTACCCCAGATAGCACGTAAGTTTGCAGCAAGTTTGATTTTGACTTGTCATGGCAAAATTTGACGCGTCAAACTTGAATCGAACTTCTAGCAAGTTCGATGTGACAAATAGCGCCACCTATTTGCAAATCAAACTTGCTGCAATTTTGCAAAACAAGCTTCCTGCAAAGATAGCACAATAAAGAGATAATTATCTTTGTCTCTGTTTTAAAAAACATCCGATTTTTAATGGCATCTCCTAGACCGTAATTCTTTTTTATTAATTCAATAAATCAATGATAATTTGTGAGAAAAATAACTTTTATAAAAAAAATTTTTGAAACATTTTCCATCTTTTTACTAAATATATCACTCTCACTTTAAAGAAAACTATATCGCCTTTTTCTTAATGTTGAAATTTTAACGTTTATAAACAAAATTAAATCTAAAAAACAGTCAGTGTTTGTTGAGCAATATAACTAGACATTTTGTCCCATTTTAACGTAATTACTTTTGAACTCTAGTTTCATAATTTATTCTACTAGCAAAACGTTGTTATTAGCGAAAATCGTTCTCTCTTTGACTTCAAATCATATTCTCAACTCAAAATTTAATGAAATCGAGAAAAAAGTTTAAAATAAATCGTATACGAATCGAAGCGACCGATGTATTAGCGAAATCTATCTTCTCCTGTCGTAGCTGAACTGGTCTAGTGGTATCGACCTCTGTCTACTAATCGGTAGGTCGCGAGTTCTATCCCGGGTTGTGTTCGTACTCTGTTTTTGCTATTATTTGCAATGAGTTTGCACGACAAGCTTGTGGCAAACTTGCCGCAAGTTCGTTTCATGGTGACTTCGAAGCTTTCGTTAACTTGCTGCACGCTTGCACTCTTGTCATGACAAATTTGTGGTGAACTTGCATTCTTGTCATGACAAATTTGTGGCAAGCTTGCTGAAAACTAAAATTGCTATCTGGGACTGGCCTTCTAACAATGACATACATAAAAGTCATGCAAGTATCTTTTATCATTTAACACCAAACAGAATTTAATTTGATACTGATCATAATCATGAAGTGCTAAATAGCACTTTGTCTGCATATTAAAAAATAAAGTATTTAAATTAATTTTTAATGAATAAATATAACATTCAACATCAACAATAGCACAAAAGTTTTTTTTAAAAAATCACTTAGAAATGCAGTTCAGATCTAATTATGGCCCATTTATATTAATTAAAGAACTAATGAAGACCAATAAAAGTTTTTTTTAATAAGCTCCAACAGCCCATGAAAAAAAAAAAAAAATACCATTCTGAAATCACCCAATTTGGCTTTGCCAGTAATGCAACTTTCTTTAAGTATTTTTAAAGCATTCCAAAACTTAACTGTAATAAAACAATGAAGAATGTAAAGAAAAATACCAATGTGTAGTTTCATAGTCATTAAATGCAATTTTAATTGCCCCCCCCCCCCGAAATATCAAAAAGGTATTCATATATCTTAATATAAATAAAAGTCATTGTGGATATGTATGCAGGGTGGCCATCATTTTTGCTGTTTCAGTTTCCCTGACTTTTCCCTGAAATTTCCAGGTTTTATAGAAAAATTCCCTGACTTTTTTCGGAGGAAGCCCATCAACCATAGAAAAAAATCACCCGCACATTGGCCATACTAAGTATTCATTCAAGTCAGTATGGTTTGATTAAAAAAGGAAAATGTTTGAAGAAAGAAAATTTATTTAAAACTTTTAAACAATAAACCATAAAATAACTAATACATCTTTACAATGAACAATTCTACTGTACCGAATTTTCCAGGTTTTTCTGATTAAAAATATAAACTTAAAAATTCTTTAGGACGAACAAAATCTCAATAAAAACATACGTTGCAAAATAAAACATAAAAAGGCAGAGAAAAAGATGTAAGAAAGCGATTTTTTTACTGTTGTTTATAAATTAAAACACAGAAGCATAATATTCTGTCACACGAATGGAATCGAATAGTTTGCAAAAGAAAAAAACAACTTTTTATTCCAACCAACTTCCTTCAATACAGCTCAAAATGGACAATATGTAAAGAGAAACAAATAAAATAAAACATCAAAGAGAAAAAATAAAATTCGCAAAAATGGGGAAAAAACCTGAATTTACCATTTAAAATTAAATAAATAAAAATCTAATTTGAATGTTTAAAAAAAATTACTGTGGCGTTAGCTTCCCTCTTGTGCTAATCCATCACTTTGCTAAATTTGATCTCATATGTCAAAGATCTGGGCGTGCGTAAAGAACGAAAAAAAAAAAAGAAACTCCGAACATGCATACATAATACTAAAAAAATTCTTCTTGTTCTTTATATGTATGGGTAACAGCTGTCCCATACTTTGAAGATCCCATAATTTATCAAAATGATCAGTAATCATGTTTTCCAACACTCAGAGAAAAAAACATACACAAAATAAACAAACAAAAAAAAATGCTGAAAGAAAATATTAGCACTAATTTCAAATACTTCATAATTCAATGAACAGATCTCCAGAAATGGAAAAACAAACTAATTCTGGTATAACTCCTATTTGATATTAAATCATCATAAAAGCAGGCAGTAGTGTGGATGATAACTTGCAGACAGATAAAGAGAAATTTACGATCTCGTAAGCTATCTGAATCTCTTGGACATATAGCCACATCCCGGTCCTTCTTCCATATCTGAGTGTGATTATACTATAGATTTTCATCTCAAGAAGTATCATCTAATTTAACTACCAAAAGGAACGCGATTCTGTTCTTATAGTCCAGTCAACGAAGGTCCAAAGTGGGTGTGAAAAAACATTAACTCATATAGTTTTGAAAATTGGTACACATGTTTGTGAGGGGCTTATTATGACCATACTAAAAGTCCCCGTTCCTGGAGGGTGAGTTCGCGGCGCCATCTTGGATTTCATCCCTCCTTTTTTTAGTTTTTCCTGATTATCTCAAAAAATATTCAGTTTTCAAATTACAATTGATTAAACAAAGTAAAGAGCATAAAATTCCCTACAAACTATAATTTTATTTTTCTTCCAGCTTTAATAGTTTCCCAGAATGGGTCTCAAAAGTTGCCGCCATCTTTGATTTCATCTCCCATTTTTCAGTTTCTCTTCAATATCTCAAAATCTATTCAATTTTCAAATTATATGTAATCAGCAAATTAAAGAGCGTAAAATTCCCTACAAACACATGCTTTTATTTTTTGTTAGCTTTAATAGTTTCCGAGATAATGAATTTAAAAATATGCTGTCATCTTGGATTTTATCCCCCTTTTTTTAGTTTTTTTTTAATATCTCGAAAACTATTTGATTTTCAAATTACATTAAATACAACAAATTAATGATCGTAAAATTCCCAACCAATGCATTCTTTTATTTATTTTCTAACTTTAATGGTTTCAGTGATATTTAAGGAAAACTAAAAAGGGGGGATAAAATCCAAGATGGTTGCAAATTTTTAAATCCATTATCTCGGAAACTATTGAAGCTGGCAGAAAAATAAAAGTATATATTTGAAAGGAATTTCACGCTTTTTAATTTGTTGAATCAATTAAGATTTGAAAATTGAATACTTTTCGAATTATTCAGAAAAACTAAAAATGGGGGAATGAAATCCAAGATGGCGGCAACCTTTGAGACCCATTATCTGGAAACCAATTAAAGCTAGAAGAAAAATATAAGCATGTATTTGTAGGAAATTTTACGCTCTTTAATTTGTTAAATCAATTGTAATTTGAAATCGCAATAGTTTTCGAGATATTCTGGAAAAACTAAAAAAGGGGGATGAAATCCAAGATGGCGCCGTGAGCTTACCCCCCAGGACCGGGGACTTTTAGTATGTTTATCAGAAGCCCCTAACGAACATGTCTACCAATTTTCAAAACTATATGATTTAATGTTTTTTTTTTCAAACCCTTCGTTGACTGGACTAACAGCCAAAATTTCGGTCCCTCGGAAATTTAAATGTAATGAACACGAATGGCATTCGTGTTTGACTGTAATTAAATGACCGATTTTCATTGGTTGCCAACGGTGTTTCATTCTATTTATAAAAAAAGATCAGCGAATTGTCGCCTGCAATAAGAATTATCAAAATAAAAAAAATTCCAGGTTTAGAATAAATTTCCCTGACTTTTCCCTGTTTTTCCCCGGTCTCCCGAAATTCCCTGACTATTCCCGGTTTTCCAGGTTTCCCGGTCGGGTGGCCACCCTGGTATGTGGCTATGTTCCACATCTCCTTCTAAACCAATGGACGGTTTTCAACCAAATTTTGTACACTTATTATTTAAGACAAGGGGAAGACACTTATGAACTTTTCTAAGTCCAAAAGTTAATTAAACAGGCAGTTAATTAGAAATTAACCGAAACCGTTTTTCCGCCATAACTTCGGAGCAAACTGTCCAACAAAAAATATTTTTATACCATCTTAAAGTTCAAATTTTTACCTTTTCGATGATACCAATTTTATTTCTCTGACATTTTCCCTTTGATTGTTATTAATTTTTAAAAGTTCCAAAATTTTTAAATACGTGCTGACGATTTTGAAATAACCAAGATTTATAGCTACTCCGTTGCTAGGCAACGGTTAGACTTTGAACTAATTCATCTTTATTTCTGAAAATTTTGCTTGACTTGACTTGAATTTGTGTTACGGGATTTGAAGCAACAAAGGCTATTATCCCCTACTTCCAATTAGATTCAGTGCTAATCATTCCCAGAAAACTGAGAAATTTTGCTTATTTTTATAAATATCCATATAATATAATAAATGCGAAAGTGTGTCTGTCTGTTTGTTACGCATTCACGGCAAAACTACCAAACCAATTTTGGCAGAGTTGTAGCTTGAAACCCAGGAACGGACATTGGGTAGGTGACATCATGTTAAATTCGTTATTTTTGATTACAGATAACAATTAAAAAATTAACAAGCGATTTGCAATGAAGATTACTACTTTATTTTTCAATCAATTGTCACATTATCCTTAAGGAATGCGTAAACAACATGAAATGTCACGTGATCCTTCAGAAAAGCGCAAGTATGTGGAATAACTTATTTTTAAAGTCATGCATCACGTGATCTTGCTGAGAAAAGAAATAATATATGGAATAATAACTGAAAAATAAACGCCGGGACAGAAATCTAATGGTAGATATGATATAGTTCCAAGAGTTTTTAGATTAAAATTTAAAAACTAAAGTTAAGTATAACTAAATGAAAATATCGTTCAATGCTTGCTTAAAATAAGAGCCTAATTTAGTGAAAAGGTTGCCGAAATTATTCTTTATCGCTCTTTTCATCGACATCCAAGATTTTTTTGGCGGTTAAATCTGTAACCAAATGATTTAGCTAATTTCAATAGTTCCGTTTCGAATTTGAATGCTTTAAGAGCTGTTTTTAACCGATTTAAATAGGAAGGATTACACAAACCCAAAGAACACGGAATTCAATGTTTTGTTTACTAAAGGAAGAACTAATTCGAGCTTGGCACTTGATACAGTTGCCAAATAGATTTGGCGATTGCTTGAATCGGAAGGTTACCGGAAAACGGTCTATGAATCCAAAATAAACAAACCAGGATCGTCCATTGACGTATATGATATGGTTGTCAGAGTTTTTAGAATAGGAAGGTATATTTTGTCTTATGTATTCTTTTAAACAGTGGAAGCAGATGACATATAGCATGGTGGATGATATATTCCAAAGAGCAGATGATACCATTGAGTACAATGATGTAATTTACAGTAACGGAGAATTAAATTAGTCCCCAATTATATATTATCAACCGCGAGAACTTTTGATTTCCCCTTTCTACATATAACGAAACATTTACATTCGTTAATTTAAAAAAAGTAGCAATTCAAATTCTTCGCGCACGAAGTCGCGGGTAACAGCTAGTTTCATATAAAAATTGTACTGGAAGAAATGAACTGAAAGGGTAAAAGGAAAATTAGAATTTTGGAGCATTGTATTTTCAAATAGTTGCTTCTGAAAGAAAGAAAAAAAGGAGCATCCTATTTTAATGACTACGGTAAAAGTGACATCACTGGAGAAAAATCTACCAAAAATAGTTACAACAAACCGATCAAAATACAAGAAATACTCTTACCTTATTTGATTCACTAGTCAGCATTTTTATAATCTCTTCAACATCGCCACCCTGTAAAAATATACAAATAAAATAAGGCGTCTATTATTATAATTAACAAGTAGTCAAATTAAACAAGTAATAAACTCAGTGTACATGTTTAAAGAAATGTTTGCAAAAGAAAATAAAAATAAAAACTGAGAAACATTTTGATAAACTAATATAATAAAGAAGTAATATCAAAAGCAGAACAAGTCCTTTGGAAATCAAAATTCAAAAATAAATTTTGAATTTTTTGTTTTTTTTAGCTATTTCTGCTAATCTAGTTTATTTATTTATTATTATTATTATCTAGCATATTATATATAAACATCAAACCTTTAAAACTAATGTATTGAATATATTTTTGAAAAACTTAAATTGTATATAAAAATTATTAATAACATTAAAAACATTTCTCATTATAAATGAAGCAGTTTATATGGTAATCAGTATCATCAATATATGAATTAAAAGAGGTAGTATTTAAAGAAAATTATTTCATTTAATTATTGAAAAAATTAAACTCCCAGTTACAAGTTTTTACATAAAAGCTATATGGATCTTTCAAGATGCAATGATAATTATAATTATTTAATTGCAAATTATTTATTATTCTCATTACTATTTTAATGATAAAGGTCTAAATTTGTCTTACTTTTCAAGAATTAAAGAAAACTTTCTTTTTAAATAATAATATAATGTAGCTTCTCAAAATGAACCTTAAAGATTTTCTGGGAGGAGGGAGTGATTATAAATCTCTTAAAACAATTAGCTAATCTATCTATTACTAAACTAACATGAAAGCATATATTACCTGAGAATGCACAGCAGAAACGCATTCTAGTATTACGTCATCCACTTTTACCATCTTAAGAAATAGGCATTTCACACAAGACAGATAATGAGGAATTTGTTGCTTCTGCTTTATTTTTACCAAATCTTTCCCAACTTTGCATAAAATGGCCTGGGCATTCAAATTAAAAGTCTAGAAAGAATATTAAAACAATTATTTTAAATCCACAATAGGTAAAGAAACACATACAAGAAAAAAGTGAAATAAAACTACATTAAAAGGGAAATTTCACAATAAAGAACGCCACAGGGTTGGGGAGGAAATTTGGAAAGGGGGTGTCATCTTCAGCATCTGACCTTGGTTCAAAATTATGAGGTCTATCTCCATATGGACCTTATGTAGCTTCGAAATGGGGGTGTTACACTAATAAAATGAACTGAAATACTTAATGAAATAAATGAATACACTATTCATGAACTCCAAAATAAAGAAATAACTTCATGAATTTAAAGTAAAGTATATTTGATTAGATATCACTTAGCCTTATTCAAAATTCAATATATTATAAAAGAATGTTACCGAATAACTTTATATAAATTTCATCTGAAAGACATCTTTTGTTTTAAGAGTAATTTTTTCAGTGTATCTGATGTATGCAGAAAGGATACACATTAAATCAAAGTTTCTCTTATAAATTTCTAAAGAAGATTACAATGGTTTGAAATGGACCATTTTGTTATGTATTGATCTATACATTCTCTTTTGGAGTTTGATATTTAACAAAACTTTTGGTAACAAACACTGCAACAGACGAGTTAAAAAAGACCAACCACAATTTTTTAAAGCAATAGTTCAAAGATACAATTTCCACAACTGCTTTAAATGCATTGGCACATTATTAATTTATCATTAAGGGGATATTTCAGACTTCCTCTAGCATGTAATTTAAAGCTTCATAAAAGATCAAAACACGCACATATTTCAATCACAGAAAATCTGTAAGATACCAAACTAAAGAGTCAACTGAAAACCTGAAATGAATAACTTGTATTGGGAAATAACAAATTTAAGAAAAACAGTTTTAGTATACTATAATGTGGTAAAATTTTAACCTTTAATTTATAATTCATTTTTATAAATATAATAGAATCTTGAAATCGCTTTTTCTTAAATTTACTAACAGGTGACACCGCTAGCACGGTATCAAAATTTAAGTAAATTAATTGATTAACTAATATTTAAATTTTGAAAATATCATATTATTTTGTCATCAAGAATACATAAATGTATGAAATTTCAAAACTCTAGCACACCAGGAAGTAAGTGAAAATTTGATTGCAATATTCCATTTTCAGTAATTGATTAACTAATAATTAAATTTTGAAAATATTATCATATTATTTTGTCATCAAGAATGCATAAATGTATGAAATTTCAAAACTTGAGCACACCAGGAAGTGAGTGAAAATTTGATTGCAATATTCTATTTTCAGAAACATGAAAGAAGTTGAGCAAAAGTGTATAAAAACAGCATTTTATATATAAAAAAATTACCTTTAAAATTTTGATTGCAAGTTCAAATCCTTCATCAACATTCACAGCATTAATGAGCACCTGAAATATGAGCAAAACATGATGAATAGAAGTCAGCTTGTAAAATATTAATATTTACATATATTCGATTTGAAATGCATTTTACCATAGAAACCACTTCACTCTTCATCTGAGAATTACCAAAGAGCGTAGGAGGACACTTAGATTTGTTCTCTGAATACAGTTCTCCCTCATACGAGAAGCTGTGATTACTCTGAGATTCACACAATTTGAGAAATTTGGAAACTTCTTCTTGAAGAGTAATAAGCTGAATATAACTGGAAAAAAATAAACATTTCTGGAATGAGCAAAAAATTCTTCAGAATCAGAATTGCACTGCTGTTAGTGAAATAATTTAATTTGCTTCTTAAAAATTTCATAATTTTTATAAGAACAGCATTTCACAAGTACTTTTAAAATGCACTGCAGATTTTAAATGCACTGCACACATAAAATATATAAAAAAAAAAATAGCAAAAGTTATTTTCGTTTTGCAAAGTAATTTTGAACTATAGTTACAAGATGAGTATGGCATCTGAGCAGGCAACCTCCTCTCCAAACTTCCACGCCAAATCAGCCCTTTTTCATGAGAGTATGTGTATTAAAATATTGAATTTAAATGAAAATTAAGGTCAAAATTAGAAATATATAATGAAGAAATGTTGTGTTTGTTAAAACAATGTAAGAAACAAATTTATTACAACTAATCCTACAAAAAAAAAAGAGCTAAACTGTTTGAATAATCAAGACTTGTTGCATTTCCAGATCTGGAGAAGACTGAATTAAGTAAAGGTTTTTATAAACATTCAATAAATTAAAAAGCATAGAAACTGTAAAGTATAATATAATGAAATCTGTAACAAATAAAGATCATTACTGCAGATGAGAATTTTAAAAAAATATTTGTTAGATCTAGTATTATAAAAACTTGATGTAAACATATTTTGAAGAGAAAAAACATCAGAGTTTAGAAAGCATAAGAGCAACTTTTATTTAAATTGTGAACTTTTACTAATAATTATTCCAAGGCAAGAATACAAAAATATCTCAATTTTTTGCGGCTACAAAAGCAGATACTAGTTATATTTTTAATTTTAAGCATCAGCATTGAAATTTTTAAAAAAGACATTGCCCTTAAAGATTATGATATACATGAAAAAGTAACCAATGGAAAATTAAAGGGAATATCCATAAATGTGGTACAGAAATAATGGAAATCTCTGCCAAAATCAGACAAAGGTAGGATGCTTTATTTATAGAGAGAATTGCACTACTTTTATTCCATTACCAATACCTTCCATAAATATCTTATTGATTTCTTAGTTATTTTGAATTGACATTTACAAGAGGGGGGGGGGGCCCATTAGCAGCATTAACCTTCAAAACTTTTAGACAAAAATGCTATTTTCGTATCAAAATACAAATTTAATACATTTATAGAATACAGTCAAGAACAAAAATAATGTTATAAGCTCATTCATAAAACTTTTCAAACCTTTCAACTTCTTTCTCAGATAACCTCTTAATATTTTTCCTTTTTTTCCAAAGTTCAGTGACAGGATCCGTGTCTCTACTATAAGATAAATGCTTCTCATAATGCTTCTTTGCATTATGTAAGTGACGCTGACGTTCAAACAGAGCCTTATAACAAGGAGCTGGGGCGAGGTAAAAATTGATGGCACTTTTGGCAGCGCGGGCATAATCCTGTAAAAAATATGGTAAAAGAAATCATTCATAGGACCTTTGAAGAGTGATAAAATGACATCAAATTAATGTGTTCCTAACCTCCATGAACAGCTGAATTTCATACAAGACAGTTGGGAACCTCAAACGTTCCAGATGTCGACAGGTAGCAAACAGGTAAGCTGACCAAATTATTAATGATGGATCAGTGTTTGCTATTAGATGCTTCAGGGATGTAAGCTGTGCATTCTTTAGCATAGGCATAAAAAGTGCTTCAATAAATATGTCTGAATCGCATTTCTGCAAAAGAAGAAAAAATAGTTCTGTAAATAATGCATTATAATTAAATCAACACTAAAAACAATATTTTTAAAAATTAATATATATTTAAAAAGCAATATTTTTAAAAAGATAAACTGTACAACATGTGATAATTTCTAATAATCAAATATTGTTAATTCAATATAATACATATATCATCCAGTTTCAAAGAACCATACAAGTATTTGATATTTACAAAATTTTAATATATAAGTAAAATAGGAAAAGGCGAAGATATTATAAATTCCATTTTCTGTAACTATTTTATTTAGACATCTCTTATCATCAAAATTACAATCAAATTTAAAAAGAGAGTCCAAACCAAACATATGATACTCCATCTCAATGAAAAGAAGATAATTGAGATCTACTGTTTTGAAAAAGTTCTGAAAGGAACTCGGGTTTTTTTTTTTTTAACTAATAAGTGCTCGGTATTTCACTAATAAATGAGGAAATATAAAGTAACAAGAATCAAAAGCTTGATGAAGTGTTATTTGACTACACACAGATACTATATTTAATATAAACCACTAGGGAAAGAAATAGATCAAATATAATTTAAACATTTAATAGCAATGTTTAATGAAAAGACTGATCACATTGTATTTAAAAGAAAAAGGAATTTTGCAACCATCTTTACTTCCAGATTACACAACCAAGAATTATAAATCATAACTTGATAAATGCTTCATAGGAATTGTATTTTAAAAATTTTTCACCTCTCTCAAACAATTATGACCCACATAACAAATCATGAATTGAGTTGCTCAGAAGTCAATGAGGTTAAGCCCATTTTTTGATATTTTCTGAGTTTTGTAAATTTTAATGAAATTAATAATATTCTTTTTAGTTATTAAAGCATCTACTCATTGCTTCATTAGAAGACTTCACATACTTTTGCTGATCAAACTAATAAACTAAAAATTACAAAAATTAATGTATTAAAAAAACATTAATTTTCCCAATTTTTTTTTCTGGACTTAACAGAATTGGCTTCTGAACGACTCAATTCATGAACCCAATTTTAATTCTTACAGCCCATATGAAAAAGTTTTAGAATGAACGTCATCAGTCAAATAATTTATTTTGGATACCAGTTTGATGGGTTTCTGAGGGGAAAAAATAATTACATTAATGTTTTTTCTCCCAAATTTTCGATTTGGTTCTTTAGTTAAATATTTATTTAAATTAATATGGCTCTTAGAAATACTTTTTATTCAAAAGAAAAAAAGTCATTATCACTCATCCATAATCTCCTGTTTTTTACTTGTTTAAAACTATTCATGTATTTTTTAAAAACTTATTGCTTCATTTATTTGCTCTTTCCTTAAGTTTTACATGGCTAGTTTTAAATTTTTGACAATTTTTATTAATAAATTGCATTTCTGGTTTTACTTTTCACCATTTTGTTGTTATTGTAAACTTGGATTCAAGGAGAGAGGAATTTAACCAAAGATAAATGAAAATTTCAAAGTTTATCCATTTGGAACAGGTATATTTTGTTACAGGAGTTTTACAGAAAAATGTATCAGAATTATAATTTATAAAAAGAACTTTTTAAAGAAAAATTCAAAATAAACTTTAAATACTAAATGCACCACTTCAGTGCAATAATAATAATAAAAAAAAAAGAAGTTGAAACTGATACAAAATTTCAATAATAAAATAATTTAATAAAAATTTATCAAATTTTAATGTAAGACACAAACTTGGTGTTTACACACATTAAAAATTAACCATCTGTTAATATAAATATTTATGTTTAAAATTTAACATTAGTTGACAATTAACTAGATGAAATTTAATTTCTTACAATTAGCATGTGAGCAACATGATGATGAGAGTGAATAATCTTTAAAAAATTACCATTTGTATTATATATTCCAAAGCTTCACTAAATAATCCATGCCTGTGATAAAACTCAACAGTACCAAAATGTGTACCATACATCTTGAGGTAATGCAGGCATTCCTTTTTAATCAATTCATCCAGAGGAGAAATTTCCGTTTCAAACTGGAATAAATGGAAACACAAAAAGTGAATAAATTACCAATGCAAATTGTTGATATGAATTCAATCAATGACATTTTTCTCTTCATACACTAAATACGAAATTTTGATATGAAAAGTATACAAACTGGTATTAATTAATGTCCATTAATACTAAATTAATTAATTTTAAGGGGAGACTTTCAAAAAACTGGCCATTATGATATCACAGTCACAAAAAATCATAGCATATGATCATACACTTAATACACATCACAAAAGGAAGATAACTGTTATATTATTTTATCTTTTTTTAAAGAAAATTAGAACAGAATGAAATAACTAATTTTCCAACAAATTCTATACAAAATCTGATCAGCTTCATTTCATAAAAAGATATTAGACATTAACATTACAAAACTGATATAAATGTGATGGTAGAGGTGTTGATAGAGTAAATGGTACCTGGGCCATAGCAATTTTTTCACCTTTCTCTCTAATTTCATATCTGTCGACTTAAATACAATAAACAAAAAAGTATTTTGTGTTTTCTTTGTGCCATCTCGGGGGGGCGGCCCCCCAAGACTATCTTCCTTTCATTGAATTCCAATAAAAATTCCATATACATTAGATTTATCCAGAAATTGTGGTAACGCTCATGGTTTGGTTTGGCTACGTGTCAAGAAGATTCAGACTGTGTGTGCATCTACAAATTAGCATTTGGTTTGGCTATGTGCTAAAAGAGATTCAGACGGTGTGTTTATGTCTACAAATTAGTATATGCAGCTGATAAATGGACATTTATTGCTACTATTTATTTTATTTTTTTTTAGCTGAGTTTAGCAGCTTTCTTTCTTTCTTTTTTATTTTATGTTGATTCATCAGATTGAATTATGATATGTTCTTCATTTTCTTTCTTATTTAATTATGCACACAGAACTATTTAGAATAGTTCAGTCAGTTTTTGTTAAAAGGTTTCTTCCTTTTTCGTTCTTAATTTCGGACGTGAATATTCATATATTTTCCCCTTAACTGTTCTTACACTGAAAGGCTCCTTTCACTTAAAGATTTACATTCATCAATTCATAATTTTTTAAATTTTGTATTTCTGTTCCTAGATTTTTCATTTTTTTTACTCGTACAAAACGAAATTTTTTTTCAATTTTTTTATCATTTTTTTTTTTTACAATTTTTTTTTTTTTTTTTTTTAATTTCTTAAGCACTCTGGAAATATGCATGAGATTTTCTTCAACAACTTTCGTTAGTAAAAGCGAAAAGCACATCCTAGATGGGCACAAATCTTCTAGTTATTAAGAAAAATGGATACTCTTCGAAACAAATCTTTAAAAATTAATTAAAACATTATTAAAATAAAGGAAATGTTTTTAAAACTAGGCTTATAAATGATACATCTGAATGAATTACAACAGAAATTAAATTAATTATAGAATTGAAACCAAATTCCTCAAGGCTTGTCTGATGAATCCTGGCACTTGAAGAAATATTCAAATTCTATGCCCAGATTAACTACTTACAATTTATTGTTTCCTCTATATATTTTCCCCTTACAAAACAGAAGCCAAATATAACCACTTTCTTTTTATTTACTGATCTACTTAAAATTTTAACCCTCCCCCATTAAATGACATACATGATGTCAAAAATTAAGCAGCTAAATTTAATAAAGTTTTAAATGTGACACATAAATATTAAAAAATCATACAAGAATAAAATATTGGGGTACCTGCGTCATGCCATTTGTAATGTTCCTCAAGGCTGCCAGTGATTTATAAATATCTGCAGCCTAGTAAAAAAAATGAATGAGTAATTTTATATTTTTAATAATTAGCAAATTATTCATTGAAAAAAATTTTTATAACTCTCCAGATTACCTTTTCTGTTCCTGGATATTTTGAATTTTCTAAAACTTTCAAAATTTTATTTAGCAATGGATTTTCTTTAGTTTGATCATTTTTGTCGTTTATTACCTGTTGAAAACAAAAGTATTACTTACACTAATATTTAAATGAGAGATACTTTCTTAAACAGTTATGAACTTTAGATTAAAAAAAAATGTACATTCTAAAATTTGAGATACTTAAAGTATTCAAG
>BGPR01020268.1:0-23806 GCA_013235015.1 Araneus ventricosus
ACAATTTCATGGGAACACTTACAAGTTATAAAACATGCGGAAAATGTCGCGATTTTAAAAAGAAATCTTTATATCTCCCAGAATATTCGTTCATTTTAACGAAAAGTCATTAATATTACAAAATATATCACAAAAGAATTTATGAAAGATACAACCATTATCAGCTTTCAGAAGCAGGATGAGCCAAAATTCTTTTCGACTACTTGTGGGTACCCTTAAATGCCCTCGAGACATAATCTTCAACGTACATTGTGATAAAACCTTTCATTATATGGTCGAAGTATGTGATATTCAAGAATTTCAAATCAAAATTTCCAAAATTAAAATTTCAAAAGTGCCTGTTGTTTCAAGAGATTTGACTGCGAAAATTATTTTGAGCCACCCTGCTGCTCATGTTCTTATTTGATTCTTTTTGATACCACCGTATGTCTGATTTAGCCTTAAATTTGACAACTTTCATTCTATATAAAGTGTGTACATAGTTACGGTGTATTAAAATAAAATCTCATAATAATAGTATGCTTATATATTAAAGACAGCAAAAAATGCATAATTTAAAGAAACAAAAATATAAACAGTAATTAAATTTCAAGCAAAATTAGAAATACCAATTATATTTCCAGAAAATGTAGCAACCTTTTTAAAATGTAGTTGAAAATCTCCGCATCAATCACTTTTATCAGATGTGTAATCGCAAGCACCGTATCCCTGGTGGATTATTCTCCTCACAGCGTCTTTAAATATACTGCATTTAATTCCCCAGACACTTCCTTTCTTTGCCTTCGAAAATATTGTTTTAAGAAAATTCATTGTTTCAGGTGTTCAATGATTTTGTTCTTAATATTTTGATAACTTTGAAGAGCATTATTGCAAGTAGTTTATATAGAATATTACTTATAAATGATAATTTATGAAAGAAGATATAAAATAATTTTAGTAAATAATAATAATTTGTTTATATTGTATTTAACCAAATTATGTCCATTTTAAATCAGGCAAAATATAGTCTCATTTATTAATGTTTGGTAATAGCCATAAATGCAATGAAAAAAGCTATTTAATGGAACCAATTAGCATGAATATTAAGTGCTGCAGAAAGTTAAATACGGATCTAATTTATTGGCCTTTTGATGCAGCAGAAACTATAAAACAAATTCTACATACAGAAACCAGAGAAGCATTGAAGTCTAGAGCTGTTCAAAGTTATAAAATAGAATGTATATTCCCAAATACGTCATGAGAAATAAGGAAAACAATAAAGAACAAATTTACTTTACAATAAATGAATAGTTTTCTTCCATCAAATAAGCTTTGATATTAGAAAATGCTAATAATAATATTCTAGTAAAATGCAAACTACTAGATATATCAAGAACTACTTCTATACATAAATAAACAAATATAATCTTTTAAGAATTCACTGTCAAGCAGCACTCAACGAATCACGTTTATAATGGAGAGTAATAATTGTTATTGCAGAATTTTTTAAAAATATTAACTGCATTTCAAACATGTCTTTGATTGATTCTTCTGCTAAACTGCTCAATGCTACTGAGTCAATCTGAAAACTTTTGACTTCAACAATGCATTTAATCTCACTTAAAAGTATATTTTTCTACCTACCAATTTATCTCTTTCAATTTTAAACCATTTTGAAGAAGGCCTTTGTATCAATTTGTATTTTAAAATAAATCTATCTTTACATCAATTAAATAATTGCAAAAAAAATCATAGCTTAAAAAAAATAACGTTATATTTAATTAGAATTCATTAGTTTTAGCTCTGCCGAAAGATCATACCAAATGCAACTTTAATTTCAAACAAATCTTTTAAAAGATTTCAAAAAAAAATATTACCTGTGATTAAATAAGAACTTTTCTGTGACGTAAAACAGTTCATGCAATTAGATTTTGAAATGTGGGCTTCAATGAGCATTAAATTTTATCAAAGCAGTTGTAGCTATTTACCACTATTTTATTTTAGAATTTGTGAAGTATTAAATTCTTATATTTTTTTCTTGAATTTCCATTTCACTTTTCTTATATAAAATCTCTGCTCTAGAACTTGTGTCTGAGGCGGGTATAAGCATCAGGAGGTTTAAAGGTAATGGATTGGTGTGCCGCTATAAGAATCTGGAAGAGATTAGAAGCATTGGTTCACGTAAAATAGCTTGAGGGCATGGGCAACTCGGCAACTAGAAACTCTGATTTGCAAATCGTAATTGAGATCTTGCCTCGTTTGAGATATTTTAATTACAGTATGGGCATCGGAATTAATAATAATCAAATTAATATTACGCGACATTATAATCTGCAAGCTTATCACGTGTTTTAAAACTTAAGAAATATAACTTATTGAAGAATTTCAATATATTAATATTATTCAAATAATATTCTTCTCCAAAATATACCAAATAATTGTAATGATTTGAATTTCAATTCATACATTTAAAGGTGTTGTATAAATTTCCAGCACTGCTAAATTATTCCTTTGGTAGCTTTGAAGGCCGTGTATTTGGTGAGAGTCTCATGAAAAGATTTGACTGCAATAAAAATATTATAAACAATATAGTATTAGCTTTCTTTTATTTCTGCTATATTAATCACTAGTTTCATATTACATATGCTGAAGTGATCTTAAAAGTTTTTTTGGGTCTGTCTAGTTTCCGATCAAACTGGTAGTTAATTTGATGAAATGAGAGCCCTTTTGAGGTTATTACCTCAAGAAAACGCTGAAAATCAACGATTTATTAGTCGAAATATTTATAAGTGAGGGTGCGTGAAATTCCTAAGACTAAAATTTAAAATGACTCTATGTATAACATATTTGTATTAAATCTTTGCTGTCTATAGAAATCTCTGCAGAATGAGGCAAATAATTGTTCTGTCCGTATCAAAATGTAAGTTATAAAGAGTTTGAAGATGCACTACGGGAATGGAATAAAAAATCTTGTGGTATCAAGCATCAAGTGAATAATTGAAACAAACCATTGAAAATAAACACCTTAAACTAGTAAAGAAATTCTTTTTCTTACTTGCTGAGAATCATTATCAACCCTCGTATTAGAATTGTCTCTGGAATAGAAAACTAAATTTAATGTTCCCTACAAGCGAAACTAAAGTTATGGTTTTAGGATTTCTTACTTCATCTGCATGACTACTTTGACAATACAACCCAAAGCTGGTGCTTCCATCTAGGCTGCTCTATCCATGTACATTCTGCACCTTGTTTGATACCATTTGAACGCCGTATCTCTGAAAGATGGATGTGAAAGAATTCCATGCAAAGAAACTTATTTTCCGGAAAAGCAAAGCACTGATTCTGGTCAATGAATTTATCTATAAAAACATTATGGGACTGCACCTTCTGATGAGACCCACACTGAGGTTATTTCTCTCTTGGTAAGTTTCGAAGTGGGCACATGATAATACATAATGCGGAATAGCCTGTTTAATTTATTTTTAAGACTGTTTTGACATTGATCTATGTTTGCAGTTGAGTTAAACTTGTATTAATGCTAAGTGAGTCCACTAACTTGAGATAGTGAATAAACAGTGTATCGATTTCATTTCTAGATGGTTTTTTAACAATGGTAGATGATATTACTATGAGTATTTCTACAAATTTCCATGCAGCTGCTATTGTTTATACCTATCATTTGTATTGCCGTTATGCGATTTTTTGAAGCCACGCTAATACATCTAGAAGAAGATCATAGAAAAATCCTGAATTGTGATCCTATCTCTACTGGGGAGCCAGAAATATCAAGAACCTCCTAGAAATTGTCAATTTCATTTCCACAAGATATTGTCGATATTCCCCATGATGTTAAGTTGAATATTCTGAATGCCCTGAAGATATCGTAGAAAAGTTGTAGAGCATCTATGCTTATAGGGTTCCTACGTATTGACTCATTATCCTGTATAAAAGATATAAAAAGCAAAATTTCAAACCAAAATTAGTTGGACTTTGGAACATCACTTGAGCTGGTAGAGCTAATAAGATAATGCGCGCTATTGAAATCGCTATGACAGAATTATTAGTGACGCAGTTTTAATTCATACAAGTGTTAAGTTTAGACATGTGTTTATAGTTTTGATAAAATTCCGTGGAATAAAGATTTTTTTTAACCTGCTGTTTGTATTACATTTTGTATACCCACAAGAGATTTTGTAACAATATAATAATGAATTATTTTGCAGTTTTGAACTTTCATTTCCAAGATATCATCATATGATGTTGCATTACGAAAGTGCAATGAAGCGAAGTGTAGTGATAACTTTTATTCAGATTTACAAACTATTTATTTTTTTTTTTATTCTCCTTGAGTAATGATTGTTTTGTTCAACATTTTTAAAGGAAATATTTATATTTAATCTTTTTTTTCAAGGGAAATATGGTGTAATAAACGTCTGGTAAGATCTGGCAGGATTGATGAAGCTCAGGAATATTTATCTTCAGGACAGATTTAGTAAAAAAAAAAGGATATGCAATCACCGGGTGTTGACAAGTTAACGGATGAAAAGATTTATTTTAAAAGTACAAATGTACCTGCAGTATGTGATATAACAGACATAGTTGATATATTATTTTCTGATAAATTATTGAACATTATCGATTTCGATGAAGATTATGAATCTCTCCATCAGAAATAAAATGTAACGGAAAAAAGACGGAAGTAATAGACATGAAAATAAATAATTTTTTTAAATGATTTCACTTATATAGTTTTTCATTTTAATTTTTTATAAAATTATGTTTATTCGTTGTCCCCGTTACTCCCAAGTTGCACCGTCTTCTCGTATATTCCTAAAAGGTATGGAATCAAGTGAAAATATGATTGGCACTCACGCATTTCAGCACTGGTTGAGACCAATTCTATCAGACATGTTTACGTGCCGACATACTCATCTGGAAACTGGCTATTATGCCGGTAGAAATTGAGGTTATGATGGAAAAGAAAAAAACCTACACAAGCGCAATCAAACTGCATACAATAAAGTATAATAGTCTTAGTGGTCTAGAATATCTATATTTTGTGTTTTCCGCCACTTAAAATCACTTTGAGAATACTCTAACTTGTAACCTGCACCACGGGTACGCGTTCACAGTAGGTCAAGCAACCTCTGATCCAGAAAAGTCATTTGATATTAATAAAAATTGAATTAAGCTCATATATGTTTAACCTACTTAGCTCTTAATTTCTTTTATTTCTAATTAGTAATTATTAATCCTCGTGACCATAAATATATAGTGCGAAGTAAATGAATTTCTTCTAATTGTGCATCACACAAAGCCAACGTTAAATAGCTGCAAATACAAGATATAGATTTTGTTTTATTTTTCCTAATCTTTAGAAATATGCGCAATTTGTAATTTATTTCAGATACATTTCTTTTGTTGTTTACAGTAATTTTTAATTAATATAATTCAATAAAGAGAAGAATGCGTAATTTTTAAAAAAATACTTATAAAATTGTAAGTGAATAATCAGTATGTTTCCGTTCTATAGAGTTTTAAATAAGTATCTATTTCACAAATTTCTGCTAAAAAAGAAATTATTTATTAATAATTATCCGCCTTTTCCGACAAAGTTTGTTCTGCTGCTGAATAGTTTTGCTATATCCGCATCTTTGATTTCCAACTATCTTATACAAGGATGTAACTATATAAAGTTTCCTTTACTTATTTAATAACACTGAAAAATATTAATTTGATAAAATTTATGTAAGCTAAAATAAATGTATTTAAATATAAATGTTTGAGTTAAATATTATCGAGTTATTAACTTAATAACAAATAATAAATTAACACATTAATAATAAAAATAATATTAAATTTAATAACAAAATTAACGAGTCAGAAAGTTTCAGCACTGGTTTCATCATATATATTGAATAAAAGAAGATATGATGCCTCGTGGAACAAAATGAATTTAAACTTAAACAAAAACTACATTCTGAAATAAAAGATATTTAAAAAACAATTTTAAAACTAAATGTCAGGATTTTTCAAATCATCAAAGATTATTCAAATATAATGCTGAGAAAAAATAACTTTTGATAAAAAGGAATTAAGGTAGCCAAAAAATTTATCTAGAATTAAAGCTCAGAAAACAAATTCATGTTATAATTTAAAGATATTAATTTGGCTGGTACAAAATATTTACTAACCAAAGGGAAAAAACCTTGTAATTTAATGTCTGAGCTGAAAACATGCTTTAACAATGTTATCTTCATTTGCATGAAAACGTAAAAATCTGTTAATATGGTAATGTATAAAGAAAGCAAACTTTTTTAAACACGGCTTTATCAAATTTGGAAAATAATCCTATTAAAAATATTTGATGAAGCAAATGATTTTTTTATTTTAATAATGTAAATTATATTTGCAAATCATTTTAAGGAAATGTAATTAAATATACGTTGAAATTGTAGAAAAAGTCAAATTGATTACTTTTGGCATTTGTAAAAATATCTTTGATTTTAAAGTGTGAAAATCATTTTGAGTTGAAAATGATATGTTGGAAAATCACTAAAATTTTGATTTAATTCTCTACGTATGTAAAATTTTCTGATTAAAATTTGAAACAAATATCTAAGAGGTGCAGATTCCCACTGTCCAAAGTTTGTAAAATTCGTGTCAAATGTTCAGGACGAAGGTCCAATAGCTTTCCGTGTAAAGCCCTAAAACAATCAGTTTATTAGCTTACGAATAATAGCTTTATTATTCTAGAAATACAATGATATTACAGCGAAAAGTCTGCTCAAGCTAGACGTTATTCATATTATCATAGGTTAATCTTTGCCCAGATTCATTATTTTGTTTTGAAGAACACGTTAAACCTTCGCATTTATTCAATCCGTACAACCTTCTGAAACCTTGTTCTTTTCTTTCCCTTGAATTGAAAGCAACAGTTAACATCTTCCTTCTTTCCCTTCACAGCTTTAACAGCGGGAAGATTCTAGCAGATGGTCTGTGGTTTCAGTCTTGAAAAAAAAGAAATGAGAGAGGCAATTGGGGCGATGGGTTGAGGAGAACTGTGGCACAAAAAACAGTTAGATTTAGCGGGGACAGAGGAACGATGAAGAATCAAGCTCCATTATATCTTTAAAAATCATTAAAAAAGCCCCCCCCCTTCGAACATTGAATAATTTGTTTGGTTTTTTTGTCGCAATGCAAGCAAAAAACAATTTTAAAACTCACAAGATTTGTTTGTGCATTAATACCAGTGCTAGGCACTTCTGCTCAGTCTAAATTGCTGCTTAAACCAAGGTATGAAAAGCACATCGAAAATCAAGATTGGCTTGTGAAATAAATGGGAAATGAGAAAATAAATTTTATAAAATAAATTATAATAGAGTGACATACTTTTGTCAAAATTTTAAATAAACTATAGAGGGAGTCAGTATGGCATTGAAACTTTGATTTATTGGTGGGGTTTGAAAGCGGAATAGATCATTCTGTAGTTTTATAGAGAAACTATTTAAAACTGTTTGAGAGAAAGAACTTGAGAAATCTAAATGATTTGATGATCTGGAAATGACTATAAAACAATTTTCTAGGCCAGTTTTGAGATGTGGTCTTCTACCTTTAATTCTCAAGCCAAAGTCTACATCGAATTTGTGTACTTGTGAACCCATTTTGAATTATTATTTGTGCTTCGTTGCGGTTAGTCTAAAAATGTCAACCCCCCAGATGGGTGATGCACATCGAATGTGGCCTGATTACTTGTTATATCAAAGCACTTTCGAGTAAAAACTTTGAATATCTACCAATCAAGATGTAAACCCAAATGAGTTTTCACCCAAAACTTCTCTTGATATATGATAGGATGCCCAGGAAAGTGAGCCTGTTGGTCCAAATTTCAAGACCTTCGATATTAACCTCAGTTACCATTCAGTGGAAACTTCGAACAAGTTGGAAGGACCTAATTTAAATAGAGAGGTTACAAGTGTTTAAATTAGAATCCAAATAACAGAGCGGTAGCTAAAAGTATCTGGATATTTTTTAAAGGAAAAGCAAAAAATCTGAGCATTGTATTTAAAATTCTGTCCGTCAAAAGAATGATGCTCCACAAATTTAATATTCAAGAAAGTATCAATTCTACTCCAGGTAAAAAAAATTACTGGGTGACGTAAAATTATACTTTCTGGTAATGATATAATGTTATTTTAATATTTAATTTTCTGTAATAAAAATTTAAGAAAGAAGAAATATGGTTTCAAAGAATCTTTATCTAAAAAAAATATGTGTGTCATTCAGCACAGGTATTTAAAATATGCAAAATATTTAAAACAAAATCTACCATGTTTAATTCCTGCTGCAAAACATTATACTTACTAAAATATACTATAACGAATATAAATCTTAATTAAAATTATATTTAAAACCATTATGATTTTTTACTAATTTTGGAAATAGTTTATCCTTACTTTTTGAAACATAACCTTATTAGACCTATTCTTGCACATCTCCCATCTGGGGTTCAAAATAAGACTAATCGCAAGGTACGTATTTAAAATTCGAGTTCTTAGCACTAAATCCACCCTACTTCATAAGAAATTATACACTCTTTCCCTTCCAAAGTAGAGAAGACAGACCACATCACAAAAAATACTGGAAATCTTGCTCTTAAGCAACATTAGCGGGGCCAATTTCAAATTTTACACCCAATTTGAAACAGACTTTCTGTAATTTTGAAACCTCGTCAGATAACGAGGACGAAACTTGTTTACACCCCATCTCCAAAAAATTTCGCGCCACACCAACGGGAGAGTGTTTGGCCCCTACGTTGATTTTACTGTGCAACAGGCGCAATGCATGATGAATCTCTACATTATTACAACGAGAATATCTTAAAGTGAAAAACTATATTATATCCTCATAACATCATTAAAAATTCAAATTAACATAATTACAAATACGAAAGAAACAGTGTGGTAATCCTCGAGCATAAATTGTGATGCCAGTTTTGGAAATTATTTGACAAAATGAATGTTATTATTGGGAATTTGAACATAATGCAATTATATATATTTGACGACCCTATTCTTTACTAAATGAGTCTAAAATTAAATGCTATTTCCTTTAAACTGATACCCTTTCTTTCAATATACAAATGAACGACGTCCGAATGATATTATTACTTTTCCTTCCCCTATCTGCACATTATAAGGATATACAGTAGAAACCACATTTATGATGAAGTGAAATCGAATAATTAAATGGTAAAGGGGAAATGGCAGTTGAATTTTATAATTGCTACCAGATTTAATTGCTACCTGAATTCAACTTGGATTCAGTGACGATTCGAGCAAGCTACATGTTGATCAAGAGGTTCTTCCTCGACGCAACCACTGCAATGATCTAAAACTGTAAATATTCAAATCTTCAATACTGAAAAGACGAAAGTCATGGAATACTACTAAATATATTGTGGTAACTGCCTTTGCCCGGCGAAGTGCAGCAAATTCACTGGGAATGACTCAAAAAGACGAGGAAAGCAGAGTCGTCCTCGCTTTATAGTGAAGATTTGTCACGAGGAGACTGACCAGAAAAATGATGAAGAATGAAAACAATTTGGGTAATAATTTGCTTCCAAAGAAAGCTGATAAAATATTTTCGCGTGTTTTGCTTTTATAACATGCAGTTTTCAAATAACAAATTTATACGAAACTTATAGAACGAGTGACAATATATTAAATGAAGAATTCTATTAAAATACATAAATACTTTAAAAAATTACAATGTGAGAATTTGTAGTAAATTAAATTTTTTACTGCGCAAAGGGAAAAATAGATATTTTCTTTCTAATCGGCAGCGTCCATATATATAGGGCAGATATAACATTCCATTAAAATAAAAAAAAACACTATCTATAAAATTTAGTTATTGCACAAAAGGATTGGAATTCTTGTAGGTCTCAAAGAGAAACAAAATAAATGAAAAATAAAAGGTTTTTTCTAAGAAGATATTTTTAAACTCAAATCTTCTTAACAGTAATCGTCTTCAACTGCAGTTTAAATTATGGATATTTATAACTAGCCCCTTGACGAGCAGTCACTTACCGGGAATATTTTCTAGCCATTTATGCATACTTGATAATTCATGATTCTCTGCTTCATATTTTAAATTTGAAATTGCTTTAAAACATTTAGCCTGCTTTCTTTTCGTATCTTGCACTTATTATGTTCCTGTCTACATGAACGTCCCTAAAGGAGCCGCGTAACTGTTCCTGTCATGAATTTGACTTTTAGTTATCGATTTGTCATTTGAATTTTATCAAATTTGATCTCAACTTGAAGAAGGCGTGGTACGTTTTGCGTTCAGCATCATGCCTAACATTACGCTGATAAAATGAATTGAAAACACAGTGGTTACAATCATTCAGTTTAATGGATTATTTTATATAATTTAGTATCTTTTACAGACTCGATATTCCTTCTTTTACAGAGTTCATCTAAAATTGATCAAGAACAAAAGTAAACCATTAGGTATTATCTTAGCTTTCAACAATGGACACTCAAATAAACATCTGTTTAACAATGAAAACGGTTTGAATTTCTTACTGTAACAATGAAAAGTATTGTTGTAAATTATGCCAAATATATTAACAATTTATTAAAAATTATTGAAACAAATCCTATGATAACTTAATTGATATTCAAAAAGATAAATTTTTAAAATTTTTAGATGGTGTAAAAAAATAATTTTTGTGATTTAAAATTTTCAGATACATAAGGAAAACCCCAAAAAATTTAGTTAATGTTTAATTATTTAAAAATTTAAATAAACGGCTCCGATGTGCACATTTCCACCCTGCAAAGTAGGTTTTGCCAAATTTCTGCAGCTCGGTTCATGACTCTCCTGTCCAAATACCTGCTACCAGACAGACACAATACAGGATCTCCTCCCAGAATATCAAAAAATATAATGTACGATATTCAGCATATTCAACTCATATAAAATTCAATAAAACTATTTTTAAACATTCATGTAAATTAAATTATAAGAGGACACTAAGAACTTCAGCACCAGGCGCCCACTAAGGGCGAGGAACTCGGTCTCAGCGTGGATTGAGAATAAAAAATGAATTTAAATGAGTGAGACAAGGAACAAAAAACATATACAGTGAAACCTCTTCGAACGGCCATTCCTGCATAGCGGCCACCCTCTTAACTGCCAATTTTTCGTGGTAATACTCTTCGCGGCCCATATACCTAATGTTAAATAACCCCAGTTAGCTAACAACCCCCCTCTTAAACGTCACGGTACCTCGCCCATCCCATTTGGATGCATCGGTTAGAGATTACTCTTTTGGAACTGAAAAACGAATGGAAAAAAATGGTTTTTCTGAGAAGGGGCAAACTGAAACAGCTACGAATTAGATTTTCAAAAAATGTAAAAAATTATTAAATAAAGTACTTTTTTCTCTTTAGATAAGTCTCAAACTTCTTTTTAAATAAGAAATATGTGTCAGACTTGTTTATATTATGTATTATAGCAATTATCTTGTAATTGTAATGAAAACCGTTCAGAGCGGTCAATTTTTTTTGGAACGGTTGGGTGGCCGCTCAGAGAGGTTTCACTGTAACAGACAAATATATTTACCAGCATAATAATAAAGAGAAAATTTAAAAGTAGAAGAATGCACCTTCAAAGTGAGGTTCTTATGCATGTATAAACCTATGGAAACGGGAGGTGTGACAAAGAAGAATAATAGTTATAAAGCAAATGTAGGAGTGGAAACGCATCGTAGCACGCTATAGTGCATTATTGTGGATCACGTAAAACTTCCTATCTCGAATCTGTCTCAGAGGTAGTATGGTGGAAGGTTATAGTATCTCGAACTAGAACAGCGGTTCACAAGCTTTTTCCCTTCAATACCCCCTTTATTAATCATATAATTGGTAGCCTAGAGGCAAGATACCGGCTCTGGGGTCGGAGCGTTCCAGGTTCGCAACCTTATACCACTGAAGATCCATTGTGCATGGAACCCGTTGCAAGCTACATCTTACTTTGGGGGCCAAACGTCCTCCTGAGGTATGGTGGGGAAGTTTGGAGAGGGGCTGCCAGCTCAGGTGTCGTCCTAGTCATCCGACCACGGTTTAAAATTACGAGGACCGTTCCAAAATAACCATTAAGTTTCTTCAAAACGGGACTTTAATCTAACTAAACAAAACCAAACAAAACTATTCATATTATTTTTAGAATCCTCAGTTGTCATGTCAGCCCAACCGTCCCTCTTCGTAAGCTTCGAAATTTTAATGTCTTAGTTAAGCTTAAGAGTCTGATTCTGCATTTTTTCTCTATTTTTATGATAATATTAGTTCAACGCCAAATCAAATTAAAGCAACATAGAAATAATTGAATGAAAGCCAAGTTATGATGAAAGAAAGGAATAACTCATCCTGATGTGCAATTATTCACCCTGCTTTTGATCATGTTTTAAATAAAATATTCAAAACCAGAAGATTTGAGATGCTTTCGGGTTTTTCTGGATAACTCTAAACAAAAATGGAAAGAAAGTAATTGACAGAAAAAGCAGTGGCGCTCAGTAAAGGTACAACATTTGCGGGGACATGGGTGACAAATGCATGAACCTCAAATAAGATTGATGGTAGGTGGTGCTGTCGACAACCAGTTATCAAACAAATAATAGGTCTTAGTTTACTCCTGTCTTTTTCTCATTTCCTGAATAGGTTTTCGAGTAACTACACAAACAAAAATTTCACGATTCGCATAAACTTGGAGAAGCAAGACTTTTTTTGCTTATTTTAAACTCGTAATTTTTGTGTTTTCCTTAATTACGAAAGCCATTCTCGCGCACCCTTAAATATTTTGCGGAGTAACCCTGGGAACGAGTACCACAGTTTAGGAACCTGTAGATTAACATACGTAAAGGTAAACTTGTTGCTTCTCGTGAAACCCCCACGGGTCTGTCACGTACCCCCATGGGAACGTATACCAAAGTTTAGGAATTTCTGAACTAACTAGGTAACGGCATACTAGCATATAACGGTTCAGTGAAAAGGGAGCGCCAACGTTTGCATGCACAAAAAGCTGCATCCGATGAGGCGGATCCTAATCACCATATTTTGCACTGCTGCACCAAACAATATGCGTTGCGGTTTCTTTAGAATGATGTAACAGGAATCGGAAACGAACTACATGGACCCCAGAAAAACAAGACCACTAACGAGGATTTCCTTGACGGAGTGCTTGGATTCTGCAATGCTCTACCTCCAAATCCAAGTGTCAGAACAATTTTTGACTAAGTTTAAATTGTATCAAGATGAGTAATTAATTTTTAATGGTTTTATTTTCTTACAAAATTAATTTACAATAATAAGAGGGGCGAAACAAAGAGAGATGGTGAGAGGGGAAGAGACTGGAAGGGAAATGGTTAATGTAAATATCATATCACAATAATTGTATACCTGTTTGGTATATTCTCGCCGTTCACAAGAAAATATGCTATCCTTTGGTGACTTTGGGCCAGTTGACACGTTTTCTCACTGTGTGTCTCTGCAAGTGTCTAGTGTTTGCCACCGCTTTCCCCTCTGACATTTTTTACACATCAGGTTGAAATAATAAAAGATGTTGCGTCGTCATGCAGAAGAAAATCCACGTGACAGTTAATTAGCCAAATAAATTCCAAATCGAAGTGATGGGATATTGCTGGAGATCTGCACACACTATACAAAACATTTAAATGTGCGTCGGCATAAAGAGAGATGGTTTCAGTTTCTCGCGGATAAAAAAATTAATTTAAAAATATAAAGAAAATGATGAAAATTTTATAAAATCTTTTAAGCTAATTGTAAATACTTAAATACGAATTTGAAAAGGCTATTTTCTTGTGAGGTGAGTCAGCCAACAAAATACAAAATAAATAAATAAAAATTGATGATATTGATCTGATTGCGAATTTCAAAACATTAAGAAAACCCCAATAAAATAATTTTATGAAATTTTACCGTTAGCTAATTTTAAATTGAATGCGTTCCGGTACGTGTCTTCTAAATCAAATGAACGCTTTAAATTAGATTACCCTGAAAATACCACAAAAAATCTCGAGAGCCTCAAAAGACGTGGCTCCCCTAGACAGTTGCCTACATTGTTTCTGTCATAATCCAGCCTTTCGTCTCTCCATGTTGCACCAGTCTCAAGCTTGTATCGGAGGTGGCGGCGGTGACTTCGAACAGATGAACTGGCATGGCAGCTCAGTGTGAGAATACTCAATATTTTTGCAGATGAGAATGTGAAAACAGACCGTCCTGATGAAATCTACTTACAGACATTTGTCGACGATTTTGCTTCTGTCATCATTTCGAGAACTCGCTGGAAACTGTAAAAGTATATTAATTTAGCAATCGAATCTTTTAAAATTTGGACTGATAAAAATAAATTCGATATCCCAAAAGAAAAATCACAATATTTGTTAACTATCCTGAGGTCCAGTCATCAGTTGGAACACCCAACCAATAAAAAGAACAACATCTCTAAAATACCTGGGAGTTACAATAGATAATAAAAAACTAAATTAGATCACACAAATTCAGGAGCGACGAGCTAAATCTGTCAGCACGTATCAACTACTGTACAATGTAGCAGTACCTGGTTGCGAGCACATTAGGTAAATTTTTCAGGTCTACTCTACAGAAGTGGCTAAAGCTACGACCTTAAAACATCTAGTGCATGCATGGAAGGGTACTAGGTCAATATTTTGCGAGCGTTTTCACTCTAAGCGTTTCAGAATAAAACATCAATTCCGATACCTTTTATCACATCTCGTAAGGAATTAATGCAGTATATAATGAATAATCAGTGAGAAATTTATTGGAAAAAATGTGTCACTCAACATTATCAATAACGCCTCAATCAATAGAATTAATTCATAACTGGACTAGGAACTCTTTTAAATTTAATACCTAATAAATTTAATTTAGGATAACTGTAATAGCAATCATGTTTTAAATTATCAATAATCTACTTTAAGATTATTTTTTTAACATGTGTTTAACATTTTTCCGCAGATGATGGTGAAGTGTTTGACTGACTAAGCACTGTTAAATATACACGTACCTATGTAAAGTGGAATTTCGACGGAAATGGGTCTGGGCCTCGAGATCCTGAGATTCACTAACCAAAACTGTCATCGTCCACCGACAATAATGCGTTGTTTGAAATTTGGTTCTCGATAGTTTTGAATCTTTTCAAATCTCTTAAGGATAAAAGAAAGAATTTAATTCAAATTACAAATATAACTATATTATATAAATAATAACTTAGTCACTATTATTTTAGTAACATAAAACATTGTTGTGTGATATAACGGCCGTTAAAATTCGCACTTATTAATGAATATTAGTCATCAAAGAAACTCATGGATTACCTGTGCTACTTATAACTGAATGTAATGTTTCTCGTATGGCGAAGAATTTTGAAGAGTGGTGTGATGGTTCGTATATCGCCCAAGTCATCCTGTTGCTGTTCCAACACAGCCTGGAAATATAGGCATTTATAGAACATAATAAAGCCGTATAATTTGAGCAATAAAGGATATACCAGAATTATTAAATCAAAAAGAAAAAGGAACTTTTTTTCTTATAAAAGCTATGGTTACCAGATTTATAGAATTATCAATTTCTAATTCAAAAACATCTGAAATAGAGCCACCTTCATATAGAGATTGAGGCTATCTCTCTGAGTTTTCAAGATACATCTTCAGATTTATAATGCGACATCTGTAACATACACAAATTTTCCCTCATCAAATGTTATATGTTTGTATTTGAAATTTCGCCTTATTCCGGACCTAGAAATTTTAAATTTTATGGCGCGTATTGCACAACCTAGTAAACTTTCTGCTTTATCACCAAGTCTTCGTCGATGTTGATTTGACATGTGAAAACATGCTCCCGAAAGTTTCAACTACCTTTATGAAGCCCATAGCACCGTAGAATCATAACCGGCGGTAATAATAACATGGTGATTTGAAAGCACTGGAATTCAGAAAATGACGATGATATTATTTCCAGAAGCCATACTCCGCATGTAAAAGCTCAAAGATTTGTACAATCGAATGCGGTAGATTCTTTTATAGACTATTAGAGATTGGTGAAAAATACCATATCCTCGGGCAAGAACCGGGCAATGATAAACTGCTTGGAATGCAAATAAAGTCATCGTAAATTGAATTGTTGGGTACTGCAGGTTTATTAATCACAGTGTAATTTGCATTTCTTCTGGGTAGCTGCTCTTTATAGTGCTGCTTGATGGGAAGTTATTCTAATTTTTTTTCTGTGCCAAGAAAAACACCAAAAAATGTGCCTGAAGTGCCCCCACTTTAAAAACGGCCTATATTTTATGGTTTCTTGAAATGTCTACGGATTGTTTGTTCATTCTGTATTTATATTTGGATCAAATTAAGTATTTAAATAGCTTTACAAACGGCAATAAATAAGGTTTATGTCAAAATGCGAAATCTTTTGCATAGTCAGAAAATAAGATTTGAAAAATAAGTATTATCACTTAAAAAAAAACAAAAATGTTTCTCAAACAGGTTGAAAGGTATGTTAGTTAGTTTCTTTGATATAAAGCCTAGAGTTTTATTTCTGGGCTGGTATCTGTATATTAGTGATATTACCATTAGTTTCAGATGTGTTATTAACACGTCAAAGTTACAATACTTTTCACAATACCTCCATATTTCCCAAAAATGTATTATTCGTAAGAGGACTCAAGAGTATTATTCTGGATTTAATTAAATGATATTCTCATTAAAAGTTAGAAAAATCCTTTCTTTATGAGCATATAATATCCCAAAAGCAACTACCAGCCAAATTTCAAGTTTCTAGGCCATGTGGGGCTCGACATTTCGTGTGTGTTTCGCAAGTGTTTGGTGTTCGCCACCGGTCACCCCTCTGACTTTCTTTTAATCATCAGGTTGAAATAAAAGAGATGGTACGTCGTCATGCAGAAGAGATTCAACGTGACAGCTAATTTGCCAATTAAAATGAAAAGCGAAGTGTTTAGAGATAGCTGGGCATCTAAACATTATACAAAGCATTTAATTGCACTTCAATATAAAGGGAAGTGGTTCTGGTATCTCACGGATAAACAAAAATAAATTTAAAAAGGTATAGAAAATTATGTAAAATTTACATAAACCTTCTTAAAATATTCTAAATACTGAAATACGAAGTTTGACAAGGCTATTGACTTGTGAGTCAGTCAACAAACTACAAAATAAATAAATAAAAAATGATAATATTTATCTGCTTACGAATTTGAGAACATGAGAAAAACCCACAATAATAATTTATGAAATTTTACCGTTACCTTATTTTAAAATGAATGCGTTCCAGTTCATGTCTTCGAAATCAAATAAAAGCATAAAACTAGATTGCCCTTAAAAACCTGAAAACAAATCTCGATATCCTCCAAAGATGTGGCTCCCCTAGGCAGTTGCCTACATTGGCTGTGTCACAATACGTCCCTGCGTCTATCCATTTTGCGACGGCGTCAAGCGTGTATCGGAAATGGCGGCATTGACTTCGAACTGTTGAACTAGCATGGCAGCTCAGTGTGACCCTACTCATTATTTTTTGCAGATGAGATAGTGTAAACAGACCGGCCTGATGAAATCCACTTACAGGCATTTGCCGCCTATTTTGCTTTTGTCATCATTTAGAGAACTCGCTGGAAACTGGAACAGTCTACTAATATGGCACTCGAATCTTTTAAGATTTGGACTGACGAAAATGAATTCGATATCCCAAAAGAAAAATCAGAATAAATTTTAACTGACTAGAGGTAAAGTCGTCAGTTGGAACACCTAATAACTTCGGAAATTAGTAACTAAATGATTTTTAAGTCATTTTAAAACTCAACACATTATTGATTCAATGATTCTGCTTTACCCTGCAGTAACTAAAAATGTATATAATCTCATGTTATTTTAATTTCATAATTATAAAAGTAATAACAATAAAATTTTGAAATACCAAAACTATTCCACTTTCATAGACTTCCACTTTTCTTTATATATACAGTATGATTCAAAACTTTAAGGTTAGGTCAGGCATACGATAAGCATCCAAAATCACAAAGGAACATGAGTGTGACAACGCCCTCTGGAGGCAAAAAGATGGCATTTAAAGCTTTTGTGTCTGGGCTGGTAAATGAAAATTATAGTTGAATCACTTAACATTTGAAAGGCCCAGTGAAAAACAATAAGATCCCTGTTTTTATTTTTCTGATGCCGCGGCGGCGGCCTAGTGGTAAGGTCTCGGCTTTGGGGCCGGAGGGTTCGAAAGTATAAGCCCGACTCTACCTAAGATCCGCCATGTATGGGACCTGCTGCACGTTAAATCATACGTAGCGGCCAAACGTCTAGATCTAGGCAGTGGGGATAAAGAAAAAAATTAAAAAATTGTCTTTCCAAAGTGCATTAAAAAGGAACAAAACACGGAATAATTTCTTCCCGTCTCCAATAGAGCTATTTGAGGAGGAGTACCATCAATTTGATCCATGATTCAAGACAATGGCGGCGTCCCATCTCCCAATTTCTATTTAACATCACTGGATGGATGTTGATTTCGATGGATTAAACGGGATATATGCCCGTGCTTATGCCTGATATTTGATGCAATCGGATACAGAACTTCGAACATTCTGTTTACGAGGACTATCTTGGTCCTCTATAGAGGTTGCACGGAAATATTAAGAAATTTTTAGTCTCGTTTTGGGGCATTCAAACGTCCTCTCTTTGGTGTGGCGTGGAAGTTTGGAGAGGTGGTGCCAGCTCAGGTGTCGTCCTAGTCATCTGACTGCGGTTCAAAATTACGAGGTCCGCCCAAAATAGCGCTCGTGTTGCTTCAAAACGGGACGTTAATATATAACTAACTAACATTTATTTTTAAATTTTAGATGCAGCGCTATTTGTCAGCTTAATGGATGCACTTTTATTGTCGTGAATAAGAACTTCTTTGAATTTGAGCGTCTTAAAGTCACTATTTAAAAAATGTATGCCTCCTTTGATAGCGAGTGATGTTATGCTTTCCATGTTGGGTAATTTTTCATTTATCTTTCCTCTTGAGCATTTACATCTTTTGAACCGCTTAAAAAATAAAAAGAACTTTTATGTAAGGAAATAATGTCTAAATTTTACTAGTATTGACTTGCCTTCAATGATTTTTTATATGAAGGCTGGAGAGATAAATACTAGCCTAGTTGATCTCAATCCGTGTGTATGACGAAAATGCAGAGGCGTGGTTGGACAATCGCGAAGTTGTTACATGCTCGTTTCAAACTGTAGTTCTCAAATGAAATGTTATTTTGCTACGAAACGAGCTCGTATGCGCATAAAGTGTAAGTTTTGTTTCTGTTGTGAAATTACTGTGACATTTTAAAATGTCCGCCATATGGAAGTTCATATTTTAAACGTTCAGAGGCTTAATATTTTTCAACATTTTGCCAGCCATATTAAAAGGTGATTTGCTTCACGAGTAACAGTTTCCTATGCCTCTTTGTCTGTAACTAAGCAGTAGCGAATGTTACAGACTATAAATAGGTTTTTTGAGATTTTATGTTACAATAATTCTGTAATTAGAACGCTTGTATCAAAATAAGCGGATTAATGCAGTCCTTCAGTTGTAACTTTTTTGTATATGTGCAGTGAGAATGCATGGAAGGTTTATTTATTGATTTTATTATATTTATTTAGAATTTATATCTTTCAATTGCATCTTCGGATGAAGAATTTTTTGTAAAACCCAGTTTAAAATCGTCATTTTAGTTTCATGAGAGAAAGTAATAAAAAAATCATTAACAGTTTTAACGAAATATTGACATTGGTGTTCAGATTAATCGCGTGCTGAGAAAAATAAAATTATATTGATTTCTAGCATTTTTTTTCTTTTTTGCGCTTTATTTCTGCATTTCTTTATCAGTATATTATCGAAGAGAATATTTCTACTATCACTGCATCGTATTCATTTATGAAATGACGTTAGTGAATCGATACACATTTTATTTTTTAAGAAACTGGTAAATGTAGTTAACAGAGTTTCATCCTTGTATTTTATGACAACATTGTGTTCAACACAAACCCTTTCTAAATGCGAAGAATTTCACACAATGCTGCCAAAAATTATGCATATCTGCTTTCAATAATAGAGAAATACAAAAAATCAAAATGGTTGCCTTTTCTTTCAAAAGTTCGATTTTTGAACTTGCCATTTCAAAACAGTAACATAACTTTCTGAACACATGATTCTTCAAAACTCTCATCGGATTAATGATTGTTCATTTTACTTATTAAAGCTAATGTTAAACAGATAATCATATGTTTTACTACTTCAAAAATGAGTAAAAATTTCATTTCTTGCGGAATTATTTCATAAGATGTCTTTAACCCTCTTACCACCGTAAAGGCCAAGACAGACCGTCATGCAAACTGTTAGACGACGGCCTAGCGCCCGAAAAGCCGTATGCTTATTTCCTTCTCCTTTTTCAGTAGGGTCGATAATCGGTGCGGAACAATGTTATCTTTTTAACAATGTTTCTTTTCTCTCCAACTGCCACTCTTCATTGATGTCTCCAGTAAGTGTTCGAGATTTCATCTCCCGCTATGTCCGACATAGTTTTAAAATAAAATCACATGTATTGAGAAACAGATATTAATTTTTACATATTTTTCTATGGCGTTTAAGCTAAGAAGTCTAATTCCTTTCTCTAGAAAACAACGGTGGACTTCTTTTGTTCTTTGTACTGACCCCTTTACAAGTATCTCCTTTTGAGATCCTCTCTTTACCAGATTTATGGAATTGTCAATTTCTAATCCGAAATCATCTGAATTAGAGTCACCTTCATGTAGAACTTGAGGCTATCTCTCTGTGTTTTAACATACATCTTCAGATTTAGATGCGACATCTGTAACATACACAAATTTCCCTCATGAAATTCCATATGTTTGTATTTGAAAGTACGCCTTATTCCGGCCCTAGCATTTCTAAATCTTCTGGCACGTGTTGCATAACCTAGAATCTTAAGCAGCGGTACTTAACATGACGAGGTTAAAGGGCTAGAATATAGAAGATGTTTACGAAATTTTTTCCAGAAGCCGTACTCTGTCTGCAAAAGCTGATGCATTTCCACAATCTAAAGCAGCAGACTCTTTTATAGACTAATAGAAATTGGTGAAAAATACTACAGCCTCGGCCATGAACCGGACCGTAATAAACCGATTGGAATGCAACTAAAGAAATCGTAAATTGAATTGTTGGGTACTGCAGGTTTATTAATGATAGTGAAATTTACATTTCTTCAGGGCAGTTGCTCCGTATAGTGGCACTTGAAGGGAAGTTTTTCTGCTAAATTTTTTGTATGCCAAAAAGAAACCAAACAATGTGCAGGAGTGCCCCACTTTAAAATTGCTTTATATTTTTTTTTTGAAATGCCTGCGGATTGTTTGTGCACTCTCTATTTATATTTGGAAAACATTAAGTATTTAGATAGCTTTACAAAAGGAATAAATAAGATCCATGTCAAAATGAGAAATCATCTTTTACATTGTTAAGAATTAAAATTTGAAAATTTGTAAAATAACTCTTACCACTTTTATTGTTGAAAAAATTTCTATATAAAATTTTTAAATTCTCATGCTTTTAAACCCTGTTATCATTCCATCATTTCTATCATATAAAACCCGGAGTTTTATTTCTGGGCTGGTAATTGAAAATTAGTGTTATTACCATTTGTTTTGGATGTTAACGTCAGTGTTACAATGCTTTTCGCAATATGTTCATATTTGCCAAAAATGTATCTTTCTTAATGTCACTCAAGATCGGTAATGTTCTTGACTTGTTGATGCATCCAAGGATGAAAAGACAGAGAATTTACGCATGCGTGTGATAAACGATAGCAGCGCCCCTATTTTGGGAATTGTGAATTAACTACTCTGAATTTTCTCATTTTCAACGAAACCCAACCTAAATGACGCCATGTTGGATCTTTGGTATGGATAAATGTAATTTTTCTTGCATAGTATACATTCTGGATAACTTTCTTTTTTATTTATTATATTGTGGAAATATGACAAAAGAAAAAACGATGATCTCTTCAAAATACCTATTATTCCAGATCCTGGATACAAGAACAGTAAGTTTAAAATGTTTTTCTAAACATTCATCAAATCTGATTTAAATGATTACCAATTATTTTAAAATATTATTTTCACTTTTGTATAGGATTTTTTTTATTTTTGTACTATTCATGTAACGTTTCAAAATGCTTATCATGTGGTATAATTTGACAAAATATGCATCATTTTTGTTTTCCGGAACTTTGATAGATTTATTCTCGAATAATATGACTTCGCATTAAAAAAGATTTTTAAAGAAATTCATTAATCTGTCGTTATTACCGTCGAAATACATTATTTATTGTCATTATCGTTATTTTTATTGAACTAATATAATAATTTCAAGGAGCCTTCCCGTTAAAAAAATTTAAGTGATAAATCAGTTTTTCAAATAATTAACAGTGTTTACTAACTCAACCCCTATTGATTGAGGCAGCTTCGTTTCATTTAGTATAATTTTAAAACATTCAATTATTTCCCTGTTGAACCTTTCAGCCACACCTTTCATTTTTGTTGATAAATAAATTGTAGGATAAAATTTATACCAGTTTTCATTAATGATGTCCGCAAAATAATATGTAAACTCGAATTCGAGGTCATATCCTGCAATTTTTATTTGCTCGTTTCTTTTGTGTTGAATATTTTGTAAAACGACGAAAGTATTGATACATTTAAGAAACTGAGCGGTAATGCAGAACAGAATGGCGCCTCATACCCCCTAGTCGTGACCAGACCGGTCACTGAACGGTTTGATGGACAAGACAGTGGAAGAAGATACAAAAACAAGAAAAACAAGATATTCAAAAAGAAAGAAATATTTACACTATGCACAGCACAGGCATTTTCACTTTTACACTATTAGTTCGTAATAGTCTTCTTTTCTTTAGATGTTGTTTTACCTTTCTTTTGATCCGTTAATTTTTAGCTTTTTGGTTCAGCTGGCTGGAAAGTTGAAGGCTAGGGAGGCCGGAAAAGATCTCTGTTTTCGCTTATGAATTTGACAATCCTACGAAATTTATGCCAGGAGACGAGGTTATTGATGACTCTTTTCAGCCATTCTTGTTTGAAGTTTGGCACTGGCTTCCTCATATGCCAAGACAATGCGTAAACACACTCCGTGGCACAGTGAAGTGTCGTGCCAATTCCACCACAGCTTTCCACACGAAAGAGGCGTTTCTTTTCCAAACACCTCTTGCGTGATGGGGGATATTTCTTAAAGAACCCATTGACAAGCAGAGAGATATTTTTGAGACGGTTTGCTCTCCCCTACTAGTCGCTCACAGGGTTAACGCTACATAAAGTTTAATTAAAAAAGCTTTTTAACTTACTTTATTTTTTCTATTTAAATTCTATTATTAGAATGACTGCCATTTTAATTTGAAGAAGTTGGGAATACACCGGCTGTAGCGATGTTGTAACATTCTTTTTTCACGATGTAATTCCTTACTGTCAATACGCATTGTCTTTGCTTGTCAGTTTTCACTCAAGACCAAGGAGTGGATTTTTACTTTTGAAGATCCTACTATATCGTTTCAAATTGAAATAAAATATTTTAGATTATCTACGACTGTCTGCTCTTTTCAAGACGTTCGCTCTACACCTAACATAAAGGAAAAACTTTTCATGTTTATAGATTGAATATTAGTGTTGTTT
>BGPR01020269.1:0-10570 GCA_013235015.1 Araneus ventricosus
AAAAAATACCAAAAATATGCTTACGTAATATTTGAACGGTCCCTAACGAGGTAAAATTATCTATATAGACAGGTGAATCTAAAAAATGATTATCGTTGTAGGCAGATTGAAAATGCGTTGAGTTAATAGGAATTCCGCCGGGACCAAAGAAAATATCGTTATAGACAGGTTTCACCAGTGGCGAATCCAGGATTTGGGTATGGGGAGCGGCTGAGGTATAAAAAGTTTTGTATCGTCGTGACGAATGTCAAATCTTATGGCTTATGTAAACCAAAACACTTTAACTTTGCAGACATTACTCACCTGATAATAAGAATCATAAAGAAGACTACAATGCTTTCGATAATTTAGCAAAACACAATGAAATAACGAGAAAAAACATGTTTTTGACAGTGTCAACGCTGCAAATACGAGTGAAATGACTACAAAAGTGGGAAAAGTTTCGAGCCTGTCAAAAACCAGGAAGAGATGTTTTCACTTTTTTTAAAGGGAGATTAAGAAAAAACAGCTGCAGTGATTTTAAGTAAAATAAAGAATTTTGGTTGGGCTGCAGCCCGATAGCCCCCCCCCCCCCGGATTCGCCACTGGATTTCACTGTATAAATAAAAACAAACCGACATGCAGTTGACCGACAAAACTAAATCAAAACGATTTAGGAATATTAAATTCCAAATTTTGAGTTCTGACCTAACGAGAAATATTGCTTGCTTCTTTGGTGTAATGACATACAGTAGAGTCTTCCTACGACGAAGTCTCCCTACAGCGAATTTCTCCCTATAACGAAATTTTTAATCGGAATGTTAAATAACATTCAAAATATTCTCCATATAACGAAGTGGTTGTCTCCCTACAACGAATTTTTTCAGACCTTTATCTTTTCGATTTTTTGTCATTTTGGAAGAAAGTTGCTAATTTCTGTGCATTCAAATCGCTCACACGTGCCTGTTTCTGGAACCATTCGCATTGTTCATTCTAGCGATAGCACATAACAATGGAATGCTATGTGAAGGGTAATGCAGTTGTGCGGACCTGGGTTTCTACAGAGGGAGCAACATTTCTACGGGTCAAGATTCCAAGAATCGGGGTGGGGTGGGGGTGGAAACAGCAAATGAATGTGACAATACGCATTTTATGTTTATCCGTACTAGTACATATTACTCTCTAAATTGGTGAATTGTCTTCACTTTTGAGCATTTTATTTATACAATAAAAATTAGTACAATTTTAACAAATTTATAATAAATACTACTTCATTTATAATTGAAAGTCATAATTAAATATTTTTGAACTTATCGCACATACTAAAAGGTTTGTAACATTTACTTAAATAACTAATCTAATCTCCGTATAACTAAATTTTCTCTATAGCGAATTTTTCAACTGGAACAAAGCGATTTCGTTATAGGGAGATTCCACTGTATATAGTGTGCACGCTAAAGTCCGTTGTCAAACCAATAATTTCTGAACGGCAAGAGCTATAGTCATAGAAGTGGGGTCTAGGTATAGTAAAGTTGCCATGCGCTACGCAAGAAAACCGCTTACAGCTCCACAGGGCGGCAAAATTCGGAGTTAGCGTTTTTATCTCAAAAACGGTATTATATACGGGGAAAAAGTCAACTACAAAGTTGTTCATCATCATCGATTTAGTAAGAGAAGGTACCTTCCGTACAGTAATGTGAAAAATAAAAGGTGTTAAACGCATATTTTTTTGGTTCGCAACTCCCAAAATTGTAACGCGATATAACGCGAAAGAAAAGAGAAAATGAAGGATGTAATATCCGATTTTCTAGAGGATTTGCCTTTGAGTGACCTCCGGAATGTATGGTTCCAACACGACGGCGCCCCTCCGCACAAGGTATCAAGTGTCCAACAATACATTCGGGACACATTCCAGCAACAAGTCATCGGGTACGGTGGGTGCGTAGAATGGCCTCCACGTTCACCTGACCTGAACCCATTGGAATTTTTTCTGTGGGGATACACCAAACAGAGGGTGTATACAACCCCTCCACCAACATCGTAGGAACTTTGAAACCGTATTATGGATGCTTGTGCCAGCGTGTCACCTGCCATGTTATACAATATGCAGCGGGAAGTTCAGTCCCGTGTCTAGATGTGTATTGTTGCTGAAGGACACCATTTTGAGCATGACAGATAGATGAGCCTCATTTCCGGAAAGCGCAGTTTTGTTCAACGCGATCAAACAAATGTACGTTTTGTGCTTTTCATTTGTATCATTTTTGTGCACAAGATGTTTTTTGCAATAAATCGATGATGCTGAACAACTTTGTAATTGACTTTTCCCCCTTATTTCGTACCGTTTTTGAGATAAGAACGCTAACTCCGAATTTTGGCGCTGTAAGCGGTTTCCTTGCGAAGCGCATGGCAACCTTACTGCACCAAGACCCCCAATTTTATGACTATAGCTCTTGCCGTTCAGAAATTATTGGGGTGGCAACGGACGTTACCGGGCACAGTGTATAATCAAAGTTTCTATCGCATGTCAACTCTCAAAAGTATATTTTGCACTGGCACAAAATTCTTATACAAATTTGCATTTCTGTTCATAATTTTTCTAGTCAATACAGGAATTTTTACTGCTCACACGATGAAGAAAAAGACGGATTGTTCTATATTTTTATGTGATTTTCAAGGCAATGCTGATACAGTCCCGATTACTTGAATAGTCTCACCAGTAAAGCATAAATCATGCTTAATTACAATTATCTTTCTGAAAAACAAATTTTAGCTTTAGTAATGATGCTTTTATAATTCATTTAATTCAAAAAATATATATAAGTCCTGAACCTTATTCAAATTTTCCAGTTTCGTGAAAAATCGCAGTAACTACGCCGTCACATGAATAGCCTCATCAGTTTGAATTTCGTTAATCTAGAATACCAACGCAGAAACTTTCTATATAATTGGCTGTGCTTATTGCTGAGTAAACTAAAATTAAATCTGGTTAAATCTTTTGTAAATGAAGAAATTGAGCTGGTTAAAATTTTGAAATATGAAAGTTTTTCGAACCGGAAAATTGAAAAAAAAATTAATCGTAGTCCTAAAGTTATGAACAATCTTCTGTAGGATGTGTAACAGGGGTGGAGTGGAGACGGAACGCCGTTCCGGCACTGCTTTTTTACTTTCTCGTATACAAAGAGAAAGTATTGTAATCGTCAAAAAATTCGAACTTGAGATTTTGACAAATCTCCACGTTTTAGACCTCCCCGAGTACAAAAAACACAATTTTGGAATTATGACTGTCAGTGAACACGATAACTCGAAAACTATTAGAGCTACGGGGATGAAATTTGGTGTGTGATCTTGACACATCATTTGTAGGTTTCTTTCAAATTTTGGACAAAATCCATCTAAGAGAAGTCTGCCTGTCTATCTGTCCGCGTTCATGTGAACACTATAACTCAAAAACTTGAATAACTAGATAGATAAAATTTCGTACACAGTTTTATCATCAGGAATGTAGGTCCGTATAAAAGTGTGGGCCAAATTCGTCAAAGGGTTGACTGTCTGTATAATCTCATATTTCTGAATGCAATAATTTCTTAACAAAATTACTTAGATTTTCTCGTTATGAGAATTACTCGTTAAGCGATGTTCCACTGTATCCACATAACTATTTACAGAACTCCTCTCTCACTCATCATTAATTTCCTGTACAGCCTGGAACCGCCCCATGTCCACTCAACCGTTTCCGTGGCCGTAATGGAATCAGGCACGGGGGCATGGGGCGGCGTTCTGTATAGCCTGGGAGCAGAGGTATTTCCTAGGTTCTGCTTAGGGAGGGGGAAAAAGCATTTCATTTCTACACTGTAAAAAATATCCGTTTTTTTCCGGACTTTTACCGTACATTTGACGGTTTAAAGCTGTTTTGTTGACAAAACGGTTTTTCTCCGTTTTCCGCTCCAACCGTAAACTATTCTATTTTTCGTCATACGGTATTGCTTTCCGTACGATAACTTTCCCTTTTCTTAAATCATTTTAAGATTATTTTCTACACTTGCTCTTATTTTTCAGCAATTATTTTATGCTTTTGACATCGTGCGAATAAAACTGCGATTCAACTTTATATATACACGTGTTCGGGCAATAGTTGACTTTTACACCACTAGGTGGAGCCACTAGAGCTATAGTGACTTTAAAACTCAAATAGATTATTTTTACCACATTGTTTGAAGTCCCCCGTGGTCTAATGGTTAGAGCGACTGCCAACTCTTTGAACGCGGGTTCGATCCCCGGCCCGGAGGAGTTTGAAGTTTTGTCACCATCTGCATCGAAATCGTCCTAGTAAGTTCAATTAAAAATTAGATTAATTGAAATTAATAATTAAGCCTTGATTAATTAATATTCCTAATTGATAATAATTAAGCCTTGACTAATTAAGATTTCTAATTAATTGACTCTCCAGATAATTTGAGAAATGATGAAAATCTCTAAGTTGGAAAGATGACGTCACTCACTTCAGTTCACATCAGCACGTTTCAACTCAACTCAGTCGATGATTCACTTCGGGTGCAGGGGGAAAACATCTCAACTAACCCCACTTCCGCCGACCATATTTTTTTTTGGAGAAAACTTGACCTCATATGGTAAAAAACCGTTGTGACTACGGATTTACTTCGTAACTTTTACGGAGAAAACTTGTTCTTGTTTGGTAAAAAACCGTTGTGGCTACGGATTTACTTCGTAACTTTTACGGTTTTGCACAACCAACCCAGCTGCCAGTTTAAAACCGTAAATTTTACGGGATTTTTTTTACAGTGTATGTCTGATAGATACAGTAGAGTCTCCTTACAACGAAGTCTCCCTACAGCGAATTTCTCCCTAGAACGAAATTTTTAATCGGAAAGTTAAATAACATTCAAAATATTCTCCATATAACGAAGTGGTTGTCTCCCTATAACGAATTTTTTCAGACTTTTATCTTTTCGATTTTTGTCATTTTTAAAGAAAGTTGCTAATTTCTGCGCAAACATATCGCCTGTTTCTGGAACCACTCGCATTGTTCGTTCCAGCGATAACACATAACAATAGAATGCTATGTGAAGGGTAATGCAGTTGTGGGGACCTGGGTTTCTACAGAGGGAGCAACATTTCTGCGGGTCAAGATTGCAAGAATCGGGGTGGAAACAGCAAATGGATGTGACAATACGCATTTTATGTTTATCCGTACTAGTACATATTTTTCTCTAAATTGGTGAATTGTCTTCACTTTTGAGTATTTTGTTCATACAATAAAAATTAGTATAATTGTAACAAATTTATACTAAATATTACTTCATTTTTAATTGAAAGTCATAATTAAATATTTTTGAACTTATAGCACGTACTAAAAGGTTTGTAACATTTACTTAAATAACTGCAAAAATCTCTATTCTCCGTATAACGAAATTTTCTCTATAACGAATTTTTCAACTGGAACCAAGCGATTTCGTTATAGGGAGATTCCACTGTATTTTAATTCGATAAAATTTATAGTTTTGAACCTGTAATAGCAATGCATATACTTTTACCAACACTAAAATAGTTCCTATTTCAGTACTTTTTATTTAAAATTTATTCAATATGGTTTCAGTTTTATTAATCTGGAAATAAATTAAATGTTTTTGCAGTTAATGTGTGGGTATGTGTACACAACACATCGAGGAGTCACCTACATGAATCTGAAGAATAAAGGAATAAAACTAAATTCAAAACATCACTGAGATATTATTTGCCACTTCGGAAACATCATTAAAAAGACATTCTATATTATTTTGCTCTGTTGTCTTTTACTGATCTTATAAAATTTTACCTTTTTGAATTTAATGCTCTCTGATATTTAAATTTAGTTTGTCTCTAATATTAAATGCATAATTTCGATTATTATACTTTAAATATTTTTGCTTTTTTGCGAAAAGAAAAATAAATTTATTTTATACAGCAAACGATATTTTAGACTCGCTTAATGAAATGAAAATGACAAAATTCTCGTTTGAATTTTTTTAGATAATTTTTTTAACGGTAATGAGGAGTAATGTTTGTAAATTAATTTTCTTTTGTGGCAATTGGAATAAATGTAAATAAAAAAGAAAATTCTGGATTCTACTTTTTTCAGATGTGTTTTAGAATGTTGAAATGCGTCTCTATTGGAAAATAAATGCGTTTTCTATGGAATTTTAATACCTGAAGTCAATTTTTTGAATTCCTATGTGAAATAGAAAATAAGTTATTGAAAATTTTACTTACTAAGCAATATAATGTTTAGAAATTTGAAAGACGTGATTATTTTATTTGGAACTTAAAAATTTGGTGAAACTTTTGAAATACTTAACCAACTATTTGAATAAGAATCTGCAAGAACCTCGGACAGACTTCCTATTTATTTCTGGATTTGCTTTCACTATAGACGAGTTTTCTGGTTTGTTTACTATTATTATGTTTGTTACTTATATTAAAAACCTTGCTTTTATCTACTTCCTATACTTCCTTATTACTTATATTAGTTACTTCCGCTTTGAAGATCCATTTACTTAGGATTACACCGGAAATACGTATTACGGGCAAGTAAACAAACTCGTCCATAGTTTGGCAGTTGCATTAAGAGTTTTTGAAAACTTTTTCTGCTTATTTTGTGAAAACTATACATAGTTGTTCCATCTCAGTGTAGAAAATATTCCAATATGTCAGGTAAGTTAATTTTGGCTTACTATATTTTTATAATTAATTTTCCTTTTTATTGTAAACCAATTAAGCCAAATTTACTTTTAAGCTGGGATTTTCACTGCTGATATTAATTTAAATTAAATATCGTAGTGACTGTTGCTAAAGTTTTCGTCATTCAGTCGAAGCTTTTTCATCTCTATTTCTGGTTCTCAGAAAATATAATAAATTAAGCGTCGCAATTATTAACTACTAGCCGCTTTCGTCGACCAGCTTGATCACCGGAAATAAATTTCAACTGAATCTCTTATGCATAATTTTATTCTCATGGTTCAGTTAACAAAGTAGTAGATTTCAAATTGATATAGACATTTAACCGCGTTCTTTTCGTAGCCTTGCACTTGTTCTGTTCATTGTCTACATTAACGTAAAATACGCATTTGATTTCAAGATTAAATTAGTGCGGCCCATTTTAAGTCCAGCAGCATGCTAATTGGCTTAAAACACGGTGATAAAAAGAATGAAAACATAGCAAAGATAATCTTTCAGTTTACTGGATTATTTCATTAGATACTTATTTACTATCTTGAGGACTTCCTTTACTGATTCAACAGAAAAATTGATCGAATGAAAGTGAAATCCAGTAAGAAATTTTCTGAGCTTTCAACAATGGAAGAGAAACAGGCAATTAAATATTTGTTTAAACAATGAAAACGGTTTGAAATGCGTTGCAAGAATCAAAAATATTGTTGTAAATTATGCCAAAAAGTATTTTTAAAATTTATTAAAATTAGAGAAAAACCGTTTGACAACTTTATTGATATCATTGAAAAAGTAATTTTTTATATATTTTCGAATGGTGTAAAAATATTTTTTTGCTATAAACGCCCAAATTTAGCCTAATTTTAATTAATTAAAATTCAAAAATGGGCTCCGAGGCGCACATTCCCACCCTTCAAGATATTTTTGTGCCAAATCTCGTAGCTCTAGGTCTAGCGGTATGCCCTGTAGAGGAGCAACACACAGACACACATTCTCCTTTATTATTAGTAGAGATAGAGATAGAGCTTCTAGAAGCCATTATTATCTGAAATGAAATTTTGTGATGTATAAATTAAAATTCTTTACATTTAAAGTAAGTCTGTTCACCGAATAAAATTAAGCTTTTTTAATTTAAATCTATTCGAAAAATATTATTTTCAGTTAATAGCTTATCAGCAGGGATCGTTACAGGTGAATTTTTTTTAAAAAATGAAGAAATAGTAATAAGGATAGCAACAATATTAATTATAATTTTTATAAATAGTATTGACTTTTTAAAAATAATTACCAATAATGAATTATACGAAAATATTACGGAGCTTGATATGTGTGATAAATTTTGCATTCACGTGTGAAACGTACATTATTATAAAAAAATGCTCTCGAAGGAAAAAAAAAATGTAGCAGTTTTAGTATGATTGTTCCTTTCAGATGCGGGTTGAATTAAATAATACAAAACTCAATATATAAATACAAAACCCAGTTTGGCCAAAAATTACCTGAAACATATAAAATTTGCTATAATTGGTTGAATCGAATAAATTTAATATCAATTTAATACTTTATGCACTATTTTCTAAGCTTGATTTACTATCACTATTCATGTATACTGGTTTGCTCTTTGATTCAGATATTAACATTCGATAACAGAAATGGTGTTTGGGGCTTTTGACTCTTTAAATTCCAAAATTTGCATTCTTTTTTGGATGTGTACATAATTTTGTTCAAAAATTTTTCCCACTCGTATCCAGGGCTGTCAGATCAAAATAACAAAATAAGGTCAAACCTTCTTAAAAATAAGTCCAAAAAAGGCCAAATTTGACAAATTAATTGAAAACGTCATTTGCGATTAGAAAAACAGCTCTCCTTCATGAAAACGAATCCCACTTGATAGGCATATGTGCAATGCTCTATTATTAAACTAAAATTTAAGTGAAAGAAATTTAAAACATCCTTGTTCTGTTCAGAATTATTTCGTTTGACAGCTCATTATATATCATTTGAGATGTGTAATATCAAAAATTTATTAAAAACAATAGAATAAGTAATTAAAAATTGTTCTAAAAGTCATTAACGAAAATAAAGCCAATAAAGGCCAAATGAAAATTCATAAGGCCAAAGGCTTTGAATAAAGGCCAAATTTTCAAAATTTGGTCTTAAAAAGGGTAATAGGGAAATCCTGCCAGTATCCGACTTTTCGATGAAGGAAAAAGTTTCTCACACTGCATTTTTTTCATCCATAGTGTATGTATACGTCGGAAAATAAAATAGGCGAAGGAAGAACTGCTTATTTGTAAACAAAAAAAAATTGAGTTGAAAGCAGTTATCTTGGATATTTGAATAAAATGCTTGAAGATGATTTTTTTAGTTATATTTGCTTACTGATTTTGATTAATCCGATAAAATATTTGATTAATTGTAATAGAATAATGATAAATAATAATTAAAACATGATCTCACGTGACTAATATCTTTAGATTCCTTTGGATTGAAAGTAATCTAGTTTAAAAAAGATTGTGACAATTTTTTTAACTATTACGCTTTAATTAACTTATAATTGAAAGTGAATAACGTAATTATAAAATTCTGTACAATGTAGGTGGCTTATATGTTTTTTTTTGTTCTTTCCAAAAATGTTGACATAGGGGAAATAATTATGAAGAATCTTCGTTTAGAAACTGTAATATCATGATATCCAAAATTATCTAATATTGTAATAAGTGGTGATTCATGGTGCAATGATCTATTCGTTTGGAAACTGTAATATCATGCTATCCAAAATTATCTAATATTGTAATAAGTGGTGATTCATGGTCCAATGATCTATTCGTTTAGAAACTGTAATATCATGATATCCAGAATTATATCTAAGATTGTAATAAATGGTTATTCATGGTCCAATGATCTATTCGTTTAGAAACTGTAATATCATGATATCCAAAATTATCTAATATTGTAATAAATGAGAATTCATGGTGCAATGATCTTTTCAATTTTTTGGCACCAGTGCCTAATTTTTTGCTTTATTAGAGGTTTAATTAAGACTATTAATTTCTCTACGGATCACCGTCTTATCCAAGATTCAGCAAAAGTCAATTTTTAATAAAATTCGTTGCTGAATTTCAACTTTTCAAGGGTTCGGTTTTCTCATTTAAAAGCACTTTAGTTACATAAATATATACGACAAACGCAAATCAGTTTTCCTTAGGTATTTATGTATGGAATTGAGAACATTAATAAGTGTAAATCGAATGAAAAATTTACAGAATTGTACACAGTTTATATGTTCAGTTTTCTTAGTGTAGTAGCTACGAAATTCCTCTTGTTCTTTTAAATGCATAAATTTTAGAATCAAAAATCGGCTGGTTGAATTAAAAAAAAACTGTCTTCCTGAGTTTTACAAATTAATTGAGAAAATGGAATTTTTTTAAACTCCTTGACTTACACATTTATTTTACCATTAATTCGATTACACATCCTATTTGGAACGTTATTTCAATCCATATAAGAACGTAAAAGACACCTGAGACACTTAAACATATGCAAATGATTTTTGTCTTTTAATAATTACTACTTTGACATAATTGCATAATTAACTGTGACAAATTCTGTAATCCTATGCACGAGTCAGAAACATCATTGTATGATAAAAGATTCCATCGGCATGTTAAGCTCTATTTTAATATGCCGATGGAATAGAGAAATACATCGATTTTTGATAGCTCAGCTCTTTTAAACTTCCGAAAAATATTTGCAAAGAAATAACACTTATATTCGCTTTGTTGTCGATGAGCAAATTAAGTAACCTAAGTTGAAATTTGGGTTGCAGACATTTTGACACTGCATCTTTAATATTTCAATTTAATTC
>BGPR01020269.1:10580-25736 GCA_013235015.1 Araneus ventricosus
AAGCTTGGAAATTTAAAAGCTAAAGAAAAATAAAAGCTAACACATCTGGAGTTCCTCAGGGTTCAAATCTTGGTCCTTTGCTTTTTATTTTGTTTGTAAATGACCTTTGTGGTGAATTGGGTTTCTGGGTGTCTCTTGTTTGCCGACGATCTGAAATTTTTCAGACAAATACGATCCAGTGCTGACCTTGATAATTTATATCAGTGGTGCATCGTAAATAAATTACTCCTTAACGTTGAAAAGTGTAGCATCCTTAGTTATACTAGAAAATCACAGCTTATTTTTTACTCTTACCAAAAAGGTATTTTACTATGCCGATCAGAGTCTTGGTGTTACTTTTGACACTAGACTCGATTTTACCCAACATATTGACAACATTGTCTCTAAGGGCTACACTAAACTTGATTTTATCAAACGTGATACCAAACATTTCTCCGGTGTACTTGCTTTAAAGGTTTTATTTTTCACTATCGTCTGCTTTTTCACTATTGTCCGCTTTGCAATCGGTTTGCCTTAAAACTCAACCATTTAGTTTTTTTAATGTAAAGTTTAAGAACGAAAACATTTGCAAAAACCTGAAATTTTTTAAATGAGAAAACGAAGAAACAAGGATTCAAAAAAATCTTTTTTTCTTACAGAAGGAGAATATGCATTGCTTAAAAAAACATTTTATTCAATAATTTTAATTTCTTTTTTGCTTAAGAATACGCATCAAAATTTACTTATTTGCATTAAATGCCTGATTTCTGTAAGTAATTTTTTAATTTCTCGATTCTTGTCTATTTCAGTATATTATTTTTTTACAATGTTGAGAACTTGCCATGTTCCATTGTATTTTAAAAGGAAAGGAATAAAATTAAAAATTAAAAGTAATAATTTCTGTTAAGTAATAATTAAAGTATAATTTCTGTTTAGTTATTCATAATAAAGGCAGGAAAAGATGTAAAAAGGCATAGTAAACACGTCTTAAAAAGCTAATTTTCAATAAAATGACTTCTTCAAAAAGTTGCTATGTTTTTAGAATTTCTCTCAAATTGATATATTTCCTATTTGAGCAATATTAAATGAATGCTAAAATCCTTTAGTGAGAAAAATTGCCATTTTGATTTTATTCTATCTCCAGAAGATTAAATTAACGCTTTATGTTATAATAGATATTTGATGCATCTTTTATTCATATTACTTAAGAGATTCTCAAAACTCTAATCTTGCTTTCACTTTATTGCTATCAAAATCTTGTAGAAATTATGTTCGTTGAATTAATTTTGAAAATATGAAAATGATATCTACAATTACGGCTAAAATTCTTGATTTGATTGCGCATCACTTTGAGTGAAGATATTTTTGTGTGAATTCCTATCCGGAAATAAGCGAAACTTATAATGATAATTTTATTTAAGTTTCTATAAAGTAGAAAAAATAAAATTACACGAAACTACCTTGTCTATGATGATAATCACTCAAATAAGTACATTCGAAGTGTATTTTAAAATTGGAACTAAACTTGCTTCTATCACCTCAGGCAATCCGACTTAATGAAATACTGAAAAAGTAATCGATTCAAATGTTTTCCAGCATTGCACATTAGAAGTTTCACTTGAAAATGTGCAAGCTCGATTAACACGTTTTCTGAAACTTGAAATATCCATCAGAGAGCAATAACTTAAACTGTGAATGCCATGCCACTTTCACACAATCATAATTATCATTATAGACAAGGGAGTTTCGTGTAATCTTATTTTTTCTACTTTATAGAAACTCAAATAAAATTATCATTATAAGTTTCGCTTAATTCCGGATAGGAATTAACTCAAAAATACCTTCACTAGAAGTGATGCGCAATCAAATAAAGAATTTTAGCCGTAAATGTAGATATTATTTCATTTTCATATTTGCAAAATTAATTCAACGAACATATTTTCTACAAGAGTTTGAAAGCAATAAAGGGTAAGGAAGATGAGAGTTTTGAGAATATCTTAAGTAATATGAATAAAAGTTGTATTAAAAATCGATTATAACATAAAGAGTTAATTTAATCTTCTGGAGATAGAATAAAATCAAAATGGCAATTTTTCTCACTAAAGGATTTTAGCATTCATTTAATATTTCTCATATAGGAAATATATCAATTTGAGAGAAATTCTAAAAACATAGCAACTCTTTGAAGAAGTCATTTTATTGAAAATTAACTTTTTAAGACGTGTTTACTATGCCTTATTACATCTTTTGCTGTCTTTATTATAAATAACTAAACAGAAATTATACTTTAATTATTAGTTAACAGAAATTATTACTTTTAATTTTTAATTTTATTCCTTTCCTTTTAAAATACAATGGAACATGGCAAGTTCTCATCATTGTAAAGAATAATATGCTATGAATATACACAAGAACCAAGAAATTAAAAAATTGCTTCACGGAAGAAATGCAAATTACTTACAGATATCAGGCATTTAATGCAAATAAGTAAATCACTCAAATAAGTACATTGGAAATGTATTTTAAAATTAGAACTAAACTTGTTTATATCAGCTCAGGCAATCCTGCTTAATGAAATACTGAAAAAGTTAATGGATTTAAATAGAAGTTTCACTTGAGAATGTGCAAGCTCAATTAACACGTTTTCTGGAACTTGAAACATCCATCAGAGAACAATGACTTAAACTGTGAATGCAATACCACTTTCACACAATCATAAATGGTGCGCTAATACATTATTTATGCAAGCCATTATGGAATCATGTGAAGTATGAACAAAGAGAGGTTTGTTTAAAAGCTGTTGCGCAACCTTAAAAATCCTCTAAGAACGCCACTCCCCAAGCTAATCTCTGGTAACTATTAGCCTTTTCCAAGGTGATATTCGTTCCTTAAGCACTTACAGGGACGTGGGCCCACTGTATTCGCTCAATTAAGGATCTAACCAGTCCAAGGTGAAAGCTGCCGAAACACTTTGTGCGTCCCTCATAACCTTTTAGTTTACTTTCAGAGGCAACGAACTGGGTCTAACGTGAGTCACGCTTCTGCATGTCGTGATGATGGCTGCTCGGAACATTAAAATTTTTCAGTAAGCGTGAATCTTCATTTTTTGTTTCCTGCAGCCTTGTGTTTTGTACAGAAGCTGCCATAAGTTTAAGTTACGTCAAGCAGAAACTTGATGTGTTATATAGATTGGCGAGGTTTTGCTGTGCTTGCGCCTTTTTTTCACACTGTTGACGCATCTTGTGACATATTTGCATCTTAACTTATTATTTTTAACGTAGGACTACGTACATCCCATTGGGGCCTCAGGAAGGAATTTGATTCACACGCCAAAACGCCATGAAAAACGTTGTATGGGAGGTCCTCAATATCTCGGTAACTACATATGTTTGAAACATAAGTAATGTCTTATTTAAGAAATAAAGGGTAACAACAGAAGTTACCAAAAAAATTTGAAAATCGGAATTGTAGTACAGCGACTACTGAGTCGCAAATTTGGGCAAAGATAAGCATGAATTGGTGACGTCAAACGCATGAGGTGCGCGCGCACAATTGCCTGACGCTCTCGCTTGCCACGTTTTCGCGAGTAACAAAGAGAATCCGAGAAGCTTCGAGAAACAAAAGAGAATCGCGAGTAACAAAGAAAAACCGAGAAACTTCGAGAAACAAAAGAGTCACGCGAGTAAAGTAGTCATACACCTTTAACATCAGCGGCTGTTTGAACAAGACAGCTTCCCGTTATTTTTTTATTGAGAATAAACTATTCTTACATAGGTCTTCAAAAAGATTTCAGAATTTGTTCAGTAGATTTATTTGATTATGAAGTATTTAAGCTTAAATGTGATATAACTGTTTTTTTTCAACCATCAATAGAAATTTCTATTTACTAAAGCCATTTTATAGAGCGCATGAGTGTTTCTTGAAGTACTTATTGAAACACTAGTAAGTTTCGACAAAAAATTTTTAACTAAACTTTTCATTCTTCAGGCAATAGGAAGTCGTAGGAAATGAAGTCCATACTTCAGGCGATACAGGCACTGGCGTTCGTTTATAACTCTTAATGAAGCTGTTATGCTCTAATAAACACTGACTATGTCCCAACAGTATCATGACTACTTTTTGAGAAAAGAGTGTATACCATTTTCCGTTAACTTCACCGTAACGCTTAAGGGTTTGAAATGTTCACAGTGCTAACTGATACTTAGTTTCTGGACAAACGTATATTTCATTGCTTGAAATAATGTCAAATACTTACTGGAAACTTCCTTGACCAAAGGCTTTCCTTGTTACTAGAAGATTTGTGCGCGTCTAAGATGGCTTTTAGCATGCCAACAATATTTCAGATCTGATTGCCACTGATTTATTAAGAAAAGTTGTAGTAGAAAATATCATAAACACTGGCAGAGTGTGTAAAAAAGCATGAAGAACAGAAATGATAAATCAATCGACATAACTTTCGTTTTGCAAAATATATTAAAATTAATGACTAAAATCGGATTGAAACAAATAGTGATTCGCAATAGAATGCACCACAAATTCAAATCCTAAGAAAGAACCCTTTGAACAAAAACCAAGGTATTCTAAATTCATAGCATGAAAAGAATAACTTTACTTTTATCAATTACTTTCGTTCTGTCTGATTAAAATAATGCACAATCAAATTCAAATCTTATGAAGGAACTATTTTTATAAAAGCGAAAGTTACAAATAAAAACATGCACCACAAATTCAAATCTTATGAAAGAACTATTTTTATATAAGCGAAAGTTACAAATATAAACATGAAAATATAAACAAATATAAACAAATAATAAAATAAACAAATAATAAAACAACAAATATAAACAAATAAAACACAAATTCAAATCTTATGAAAGAACTATTTTTAATAGCTTAAAAAACAGAACTCATTTACTGGCACTCACACACACACACACACACAAATCAGAACTTTAAAAGCAATTAGTAAAAAACATAATAAATAGTGATTCGCAAGATACTTATCATACTATGATGAATAAATGTAAACGGATAACGGAATCTCTTTTACCCCTCGTGGGTGAGGCAGCATAAATAATAAAAAGAAGGGAAACTTAAATCACCAAAGATTGAAAACAGTGTATGCTAATTTATAGGCGTAGATATATCGACTGAGTCAGTTTGGCATGTAGCCAAACCAAACCACGTGATCGCGTTACTTTAATCTCTGGCTTCTTATATATATTAACTAGCAGTACGCGCGCGGCGTTGCCCGTGGATTCAGGACTTCAACAAAGTGAAAAAAAAAAAAAACGTCCAGAATGACATGAAAAAGTTCTGAAAACGAAACAAAAGATACACATTATTGATTTTCCCGCTTATTTTTTTCGCGATAATGACATTTAACTAGAAAAACAGTACAGAGTACGTTAATCCAAAACAATATTAAAAAATTGCAACGTGAAAATCATTATTATACAGCAAGCAAAATATGCGAGACAAATAAACACGTTAAGATACTGCCGAAAATAATATCGAAGTCATTCAATTGAAGGTTATGACGTCACCTGCGCTCTGCACCATCCGCCAATGAAATTGCCAGCAACGTTCCTGAGAAAGTGTCGAGGGAGGAAGCTCGTCAGAGAAAAATATTTTTCAACTGATCAGGAAAAAATTAATTTAAAAAAAAGCGATAAATGATATTTTAACCGTTCTTGTTTTAAATCCGGCAGAACCGTTCCAGTTATAAGCTGAAAAAAAATTGAAGATAATACTGTTATTAGAACGTCGGATGCAGCAAATTTAAAAACAAAAATAAAATTTCGATGGCAAAACTGACTATTTTTTTTTTTAATTTCTCAAAATTCAGTTAATTACGTTTGAAGCTCAAAACAAATTTCATTAGAAAGAAAATTGTTTGTTCTATCCCGATGGTGTATTGATTGTTTTTCAACTATCATTAGAAAAGATACTACAGCCGTAAAAGTGCCGAAAATGACCCAAAACAACACAAAACATTAAATAAAATATTTTTTAGATTAAATTTTAAAATTCGGGCTTCGAGGTGCATTGAGTCACCATTACGACTACCTGTGTGCCAAATTTCATGACTGTAAGTGCGATAGATTCGTCTGGTCATCGCACACACATTGCCTTTTATAAGTGTAGATTTGTATCCATTAATTTTGATGTAATTCTTGACTGAAAACATCAAAAATAATTTGGGGGAATCCATCGGCACCATAACTATTATTCTGCCAAATATTTTACGAGCAATATCCAGAACTGTTGGCGGATACAATGTAATGCTTCCTAGTTTTTAAATTAGTGGTCTGCCATTTACGATAGTTTTCTTAAACTGTGGATTATGACTCCAACTGGGAGGTTAGAGAAAAATATTGGAAATGCGAACATTTCCGAAAGCAATCACCTTTTAATTTTTCTACATAAATATTTATAAGCCAGTGGCGAATCCAGGGGGTGGCAATCGGGCTGCAACCCCCCCCCCCAGAGCTAGACCAGAATTCTTTATTTTATTTAAAATCACTACAGCTGTTTTTTCTTAATTTCCCTTTGAAAAAAGTGAAGACGTTTCTTCCTGGCTTTTAACAGGCTCGAAAGTTTTCCCGCTTTTGTAGTCATTCCACTCATATTTGCTGCTTTGACGCGGTCAAAAACATGTTTTTGCTCGTTATTTCATTGTGTTTTTTGCTAAATTATCGAAAGTATTGTAGTGTTCTTTATGATTCTTGTTCTCAGGTGAGTCAAGTCTGTAAAGTTAAAGTGTTTTGGTTTACATAAGCCATAAGATTTGACATTCGTCACGACGTTACAAAACTTTTTATACCTCGCCCCCCATACCCCGACCCAAATCCTGACTACTGTTATAAGCCAAATTATTTGAGAAAATAATACAGACTTACCATGTTTCGTCGTATTTCAGCTCCATGGATTTCTTCTATGTATAGTGATTAATTCCCATCTTTCAAGAAGTCTTGGCTGTATATAAATTACTAATATAATAGCCCAGATCCTCCGGTAACGCTCTGACGTCACCAACAATAAATCTCGCGCCATAGCACTGCGAGACGTTACACAGCATTATTTCATTGTTAGAGAACCTAAATTTCAGTAATTTGAAATTTAAAAGAAAAAAATAAAATTTTTTATCGATTGATATAAAATTTATCTCGCTATGATCAATAGTTCCCGAGAAATTTTAAATTATATCAATACTATATTTCAAATTAATTTCCGTTTTTCAATAGAAAGTAGTAAATTACGTCAGTGGTATATCATGCGCGTGATATAGTTTGGACGTCAAATTGTATCTGAATGCAATCGTGGCGATGTTATTTTCTTGCCAAGAATTAAATTAGCCACCAGTTCCCGTTAATTCCAGCTTACACGATGACTATCAACAAATCGCAGGGGCAAACTTTCGATCATGTTGGAATTTACCTCGATGAGCCAGTCTTTTCACATGGACAGCTCCATATGTTGCACTTTCAAGGTCTGGGATTCCCAATCACTTTAAAATTTACACAAAGACATCTGAAGTACAAAGAAAACTATTAAACAACGAAAAATACTTCACACAGAATATTGTTTACCAAGAGGTTTTTTGAATAAAGAAATATTTAAATAATATGTAAATAAAAAAAAATATTTCCTGTCATGAAACATATGTTTATTTTATTTGTTTTCAATCAATGTTAAACATTTCTCTCGCATATATATCTATTTAAACGCGTCAAATTTGAAGGGAAATCTCTCGAATGAAGAGGCAATTTGCACCCGTCAAACCATGACGGATGATTTTCTAGTTTAAATATGAAAGACACTGCAGTTAGTAGGAAAGTGACACAAAGTATTTGAAGGTTTTGTTTTGATAATCCGCATAGATACACGAAAATTTGTTTATTTTATATTTCGATTTAAAATATAAGAATTATGAAAACGTGGTAAAATTAACTTGACAGAAACAATCAATTCAGTTTTAATAATGTTTTTCTTTTTCAATTCCTACTATTAGTTCACACTCTTCCTATATATATATTTATTTATATATCTTGTTCAAATTTTTAATCATTAATAAAATACTTTTTATTCATCCACTCAAGTTCAAATACATTTTTTAAAACTTGGAGTGGATGACACTTGATGTTAATACAGTTTCTTCAATTTTTTTTAAAATTTTTCTTTGTTGACCTAAGTAGGAATTGACTTTAAAGAATTTGTTTTTTATATTACTTGTTTCAAATAAATTCTTCTAAAAATACTCTTCCACATAGCATATTTTTTTCATTGTAAATACCTTTTTTTTCCAAATGATGCAGGTTTTCCTTTCTCCATATCACGAATTGAAGATGGTAAAATCTGACTTCCACTTTTGGAGCAATGAATGTGATAAAGATATCCGATCTAATTTTGAAAAATATAGTTAATTTCTTATTAATGAATTTTTAAAATTCAGTATAATTTTTTATGTATTGAGTTAAAAATGGTTGACTGTCAATTTTGAGCTTCTGGATCGAAAAATGAAATCACGTGTAAACTAATTTGTTGCAAATCCTGTAATAATATTCCGCAAATCGAACCGAAGAATTCGGTGGCTGAACGTCGGCAGTATTAGTTCTTCATTTTTTTGCGAAATACCTATATATTAAATGTTTTTAAAATCACTAACTTTATAAAATAAAAATAATATTATCAATAATAGAGGTTATTATATATCAAATTCTTTGTACCATCTAAGTAATTTCTAGAAAAATCTAGATGTTCGAATTTTATAATTAGTAAATATTTAGTTAAAAATTTTCACGTGGTTATTTAAAGAACGAATTCATACACTTCTATTCTCAAATACTTGCAAAAAGAATTTATTTACGAATTTTATTTTTCATTGGTATATGAACCCTGTAATGTTTGGCTACCGTTGGCGATGGTTGATCGGACGCTTGGCGCAACTCCTTGCTAGTCTAGGGTTGCTTTTTTGTAAACGAGTCAGTTTGGGTGGCGACCTCGAGAAGCGAGGTGAGATGTTTAGGCCTACACTGTAAAAAAAATCCCGTAAAATTTACGGTTTTAAACTGGCAGCTGGGTTGGTTGTGCAAAACCGTAAAAGTTACGAAGTAAATCCTTAGGCACAACGGTTTTTTACCATACAGGAACAAGTTTTCCCCGTAAAAGTTAGGAAGTAAATCCGTAGTCACAACTGTTTTTTACCGTATGAAATCAAGTTTTCTCCGTAAAAATTAAGTCATCGAAGTAAGTGACGTCATCGACTGAGTTGAGTTGTTTTTCTCCTTCTGTTCGAGTTGAGTTGAAATGTGCTGATGTGTATTATCAATTAGGAATATTAATTAATCAAGGCTTAATTATTAATATAATTTTTAATTGAACGATTTCGATGCAAGATGGTGACAAAACTTCCAACTCCTCCGAGCCGGGGATCGAAACCGCGTTCATAGAAATAAAAGACAGTCGCTCTAACCACTAGACCACCGGAGACTTCATAAAATGAAGTAAAAATACTCTATTTGAGTTTTAAAGTCACTATAGCTCTAGTGGCACCACTCAGTGGTGTAAAAATTAACTATTGCCAGAACACGTGTTTTAAGGTTAGCTTTCATGAGTGATAACAGGTTACTGCAACATGTGTAAACAATAGCGGAGATGGAACCCTATTAAAAACATGAAATGAATACAATAAAATTACATTTAAGAAAAGGGAAAGTTATCGTACGGAAAGCAATACCGTATGACGAAAAATAGAATTTGAACTGACGGTTTTAAACCGTTTATGGCTGGAGCGGAAAACGGTGAAAAACTGTGTTGTCAACAAAACAGCTTTAAACCGTCAAATATACGGAAAAAGTCCGGGGAAAAAACGGATATTTTTTACAGTGTAGTTGTGGTCGTTATTTTTGGAATAGCTCTGGCTTTTAAGTGCACCGTACCGCATTATATCTTTTATGTGTGTTGTCTGTTTTATATGTGCCTACATCCAAATAGAATTATTTTTCTAAAATATGGTGTCTTCATTTCAAAAAGACAGCAACATCACAAAGCCATTCAATGCCAGCAATATTTAGAGCATAGACAGACTCTACGAATATACCACGAGATATTTCGTAGTTGGGAGTGAATAGTTTAATGTGTTGACTACAAATTTTTTTTAACACTAGAAGTATTTTTAGCCAAGTAGTTAAAATTTCATAGATATACAGTACTTATAGTTTAATTCGAATCAAATCAATTACTTTCAGTTTATTTAACTGCTATAATTGTTAACTAGATGAAACTTTAAAAAATCATAAGAATATATTTTTTACTGTAGGAATTGTATTATTAGGTAGAATAGCCTTGAATTTTTTTTTCTAAAATAAATGTATAATACTGAAATGTACAAATTTGCTTTGTCTTTTCAATGTTAGTAATTTTTAATCCGTATTCTTTCTACTCTTATTTTATACTTTTCTCACGCTTATTTCTTCACTTATTAAAATTTCTGGATGCAAAATAATATTTCAAATCGTTGTTATAAATTTTTCAATAAGCAGAAGGATGAAATACTTTACTTCACACTACGACACACCCCTGACTCCAGAGATAAAAATCTCCGGTTTGCGATTGGATGAGTGTGAGCAGAAACTTTATTGAACAAAAAAAGAAAGGATGAAATACTACAGCATCACACAATATTGGCAATAATATATTGTTTCCTCGAACAATGTTAAAGTGAGTTGAAATGAATAAATGAAAAAAAAAAAAGAATTCTCATTGAAGCGCCTTCTTTAAAAGGCAAATTTTATTTTCCTTTTGGATTACAAAAATAATTTTGTTAAGCTACCTTCTGTTAGGTTCTTTTGAATGGCAAGAATTTCCAGAATATTTTAATTTCACTCAAGAGCACCGAAAATTGCTTGGAAATATGTGCCCAGGAAAGGAAAACTTAGGCATCTTCACTACGTAAATCTTGGGTATGAAAAGAAGAATTAAAAAAAAAAAAACTCATAGAAATACATGAAAAGCTGTTTACAGAATTCGATGCAAGGAAGAATGGAAAGTTCTAGTTCTTCGGCCCGACTGATCATTTTAGAAATGTATGTTTCAAAAATAAAATAAGTAGTGTGACAATGATATTTTGTCTCGCCCTCCTGCCGGTGGATGGCACTGCAAGGACCTTTGACTTTCCGGAGAAGAACGAGAGACAGAGTGACTTGAGACTTCGTGCGAGAAGGTTCCTTTTATCCCTCTCACAGGGACGGACAAAACTCGACACGCGTAGAGAGTTGAATATTGTAACTTAAATGTAATGTAAGCTTAGTTAATCTAGAATAATTCTATGTGGTAAATGTGTGAATAATAAATTTACTTTAATTCAACTATGGCCCAACTTTATTTTAACTGCCGATTTCACTTCCTGTGAGCTAGCCGGATAATGGCGGCTAAAGTAGCAAATAAATCATTTTCATTAAGATTGCGCACTCATGGTACTGTCCTACTGTCGGGAGAAAAACCCTGATCTGGATTGTCTGAAATAGATAAGTCGAAGAAAGGAGGGATATGGATATAAAATCAACCGCAACATTTGACAAACTAAGCACACTTCTGTTAAATGAGGAATTCGTTTTCGAACGAAGTACAGAGAGAAATGAGACTTCCACCAGTTCTATCTGCGCCAAATGAAATAAAGCCCGCTCCTTCACCCATAAAATGCAGTGGAATATCCCGTTTCCATAACGACCGCCATCCGCATCTCTGGTGTCTGGGGTTTTTCTCGTAAAAAAGCTAGGAAAGAGCTGTTTGATGGAACTGAAGGAAAAATAAGAATTTTCGATGTTTATGAAAAAGGAACACACTACGTGGGTTTTCTAATTACTAAATATTCATTCATGACAATAGATTCGAAACAGAAACATGGAAAAAGCTGGAAAAGAGCTGTTTGATGGAACTGAAGGGAAAATAAGAATTTTCGATGTTTATGAAAAAGGAACACACTACGTGTGTTTTCTAATTACTAAATATTCATTCAGGACAATAGATTCGAAACAGAAAAATGGAAAAATAGAATACTTAGTAATTAGAAAAAAACGCGACTAGTTTCTTGCTTTCTCATAAACATCAGAAAATTCTTATTTTTCTTCAGTCCCATCAAACAGTTCTCTTTTCGCTTTTTCCATTTTTCTGTTTTCATGTGTCCTAGAATGAATAGTTGTGAACTAGAAAACCCACGGTTTGTTCCTTTTTCATATAAATTTATTTTCCCCAGTTCCATCAAACAGCTCTTTTTCTAGCTTTTCCATTTTCTACTTTCATTATCTATTGATCTTGAATTTAATATCTTAGTAATTAGAAAACCTAGTAGTGTGTTCCTTTCATAAACATCAAGAAAATTTATTTTTACTCAGTTCCATAAAACAGCTCTTCTGCTTTTTCATTTTTTTTCTGTTTCAATCTATTGCCTGAATAGATACTTATATTTAAAAACACCAGTAGTTGTTCCTTTTCATAAACATCGAAAATTCTTTTATTCCTTCCAGTTCCACAAACAGTTTTCCAGTTTTCATTTTTTTTGATTCGCCTATCTATTGGAATGAATATTTAGTAATAGAAAACCCACTGAAGTAATCTTTTTCATAAACATCGAAAATTCTGATTTTTCCTTCAGTTCAAATCTTTTCTGCTTTTTTTCATTTTTCTGTTTCATCTATTGTCTTGAATGAATACTTAAGAAGTAATTAGAAAATCCAAGTATTGTGTTTTCCTTTCTCATAAACTTATCAAAATTCTTATTTTTCCCTCAGTTCCATAAAGGCAACTCTTTTCCTGGCACCCATTTTTTTTTTTCTGTTTCGTATCTATTGTCTTGAATGAATACTTAGTAATTAGAAAACCCACATAATTTGTTTCCTTTTCGCAAACATCAAAATTCTTATTTTTCCCTCAGTTCCATCAATCAAACCGTCTTTTCTGGCTTTTCATTTTCTGTTTCAGATCTAATTCTCTTGAATGAATACCCAGTAATTAGAAAATCAAGTATTGTGTTCCTTTTATAAACATCAAAATTCTTATTTTCCCTCAGTTCCATAAAACAGCTCTTTTCTAGCTTTTCCCATTTTTTCTATTTCATCTGTGTCTTGAATAAATGCTTAGTAATTAGAAAACCCACATGGTTGTTCTTTTCATAAACATCAAAATTCTTCTTTTCCCTCCAGTTCATCAGCAGCTCTTTTCTAGCTTCATTTCATAATTTCGTATCTATTGTCTTGAATGAATACTTAATTAGAAAACCTGCGTAGTGTGTTCCTTTCTCATAAGCATCAATTCTTAATTTTCCTTCAGTTCACCATTGTCTAATCTTTTCTTTTCGTTTTCTGTTCGTATCTATTGTCTTGAATGAATGCTTAAATGAAATTCGTAATTCCCGTAATTATAATTTCCTTTCTCATAAACATCAAAATTCTTATTATTCGCTGAAGTTCCTAAAACAGCTCAGCACTTTCTAGCTTTTTCATTTTTCTATTTCGTATCTATTGTATCTTGGATGATACTAGTAATTAGAAAACTACGTAGTGTGTTCCTTTCTCATAAACATCTGAAGACCTTGGCCACCCTCAGTTCCATCAAACAGCTCTTTTCTATTTTTTTTCATTTTTCTGTTCGAATCTATTGTCTTGTTCAATTCTTAGTAATTCAATCAGAAATGTTCCTTTCTCATAAAACATCAAGAAAATTCTTAATTTTCCCCTCAGTTCCATTAAAACAGCTCTCTGCTTTTCCCATTTTTCTGTTTCGTATCTATTGTGTGAATGAATACTTTATTAATTGAAACCCACATAGTTTGTTTTCCTTTTTTTCATACCAAGCATCAAAATTCTTCTTTTCCACTCAGTTCCATCAAACGACTCCTTTCTTTTTTCATTTTTTTCTGTTTCGTATCTATTATGTTGAGATAGACCTTGTGAATTAGAAAACCTACGTAATTGTGTTCCTTTCTCAACAAACATCAAGGTCTGTTTTCCAACAAGTTCCACATCAAAACAACAGCTCTTTGCCAAGCTTTTTTTTCATTTTTCATTTCATTAATCTGTTATCTTGAATGAATGCTTGTGGTAAAGGCCCATTGTGTTCCTTTCTCTCATAAACATCAAAGGAATTGTATTGTTCATTAGTTCAAAAACAGCTCATAGCTTTTCATTTTTCTATTTCAATATCTATTGTGTAGATGATCTTAGTAATTAGAAAACCCACGTAATTATGTTCCTTTTTTTCATGGTATCGAAAATTCTTCTTTTCCTTCAGTTCCATAAAACCTGAAATCTTTTCTAGCTTTTTTCATTTTTTCTGTTTTCATCTATTGTCTTGAATGAATACTTAGTAATTAGAAAACCTACATGAGTAATATTCCTCTCTTATCAAAAAATTCTTATTTTTCCTTTGAAGTTCCATAAAACAGCTCTTCTAGCTTTTTTTCATTTTTTTTCTAGCTATCTATTATCCTTGGAATGTGAATACTTAAGTAATTAGAAAACCCATGGTATAATTTCACTCTCCATAAACATCAAGTTCTCTTATTTTTCCTTGATTCAAACGGTTCCATAAAACAGCTCTTTCTGGCTTTTCAGTACCTGTTCCGTATCCTTGTCCCGAATGAATGTAAGTAATTAGAAAACCCATGATGTGTTTCTTCATAAAACATCAATTCTTTATTTTCCTTAAGTTCCATCAGAACAGCTGTTTTCCTAGCTTTTTCCATTTTTCTCGCTTTGTATCTATTGTCTTGAATGAACCATAGTGAATTACAGAAAACCTACGTAGTGTATTCCATAAACATCAAAAGAAATTCTTATTTTTCCTTTGAGTTCCATAGAACAGCTCTTTCCAGCTTTTCCATTTTTCCTTCATTATCTTGTCTTGAATGAATACTTATTAATTAGAAAACCATGTCCTTTCTCTCATAAACATCAAAATTCAGTACCTTCAGTTCCATAAACAATCACCCTTCTAGCTTTTCATTTTCTCTTCGTATCCTTGTCTTGAATGGATACTTAATGATTCGAAACCCGTAGTGTTCACTCTCATCAAAGAATTCTTATTTTCTTCAGGATTCCATCGACAGCTGTTTTCTAGCTTTTCCATTTTGTTTGAATCTATTATCTTGCATGAATATATCAGATGACCATTATAGAT
>BGPR01020270.1:0-28079 GCA_013235015.1 Araneus ventricosus
CGCTTTGAGTCGATTGTTATAATAAAAAGAAACTGGTAATTGTCAAACCAGAAGTAGGGTTCGTACTACTCCTGAAAAACTCCTGAATTTTGCTTTTTTCTTCTAAGGGCCCTGAAAACTCCTGAAAATTGTGTTTTTTATCCTGATATTTCTTTTTGTCTCCTGAAAAATTACAATCGAAGAGCAAAGGATAAAATTATGATAAAAGATAAAAATATGATTTTTCCATTTTTCCTTATTGATAGAAAGTCGCTGGAATCCGGAATTCTTACTTCTTACCTTACTTAGCGCTGAAAGAGTTGACCGCGCATGTTCCGAGTCACCGCAATCTGGAAAGATGGGAGAATTGATATTTAGAATACTTTTTTGCCGATTTTATAAAAATTATCCACACTACCCCCTTCTTCCCTACAATTGATTTTTTTTCGCATTATCTCCTGAATTTTCTGTACTGTACTCCTGAAAAAATCCTTAGAAACTCCTGAATTTTACTATCGTATAATATAGTATGAACCCTGCAGAAGCTATGTCAAGCGATGAGGATTTTGAAACATATTTGGAGGATTGGATAACCTTTTGACTTGTAAGTGCGTGGAAGTCATATAGTTTCAAATTGGTATAATGCAGATCGACCAATAAATCGAAATTGTGTTTTATGGGTGCAATTTTGTTTGCATTAGGATATACAAAGAAGCTTCTGTTGAATTACTAACTTTAATTTCAGTAGATATATTGCACGTCTATATGATACATAATCTGATCTGTTATCATAAGTCTAGTGCTTAAGTTAAGGCTTACTTCAGAACTTTTCCTAATCACTTAAGTCTTTCGTATAAATCTGGTAGTTATTTTCTTTCACCATCTTTTCATTTCTTTATTTATATTTCTACGTAGTAGGCGACTTAATGGGGATTTTGTGGTCGATGACATCAATTATGGTTATTTACATCGTGAAGAAACAGGTGCTGTTGGGACCCTAATATAGAATTCAGATGAAAAGACGAATACAAATGAAATTACCATATTTCTCTTTAAACATCGCGGAGGATTCGTTCTGTGGGAAGAAAGCATTTATTGCTGGTAGGCGAGTGGGTGTTCATTGCTGTAACGTGATATATCACTTATCGGCTCGATGAATGCGATTGCTTATTCGATAGCCTTATTAGTTAAATGGCGATTGCACTTAGTTGGTCAGTACGCCTAGAAAGAAGGCTACTCTTACACAGAATTTGGCATAATCTTGTATTTTGAAGTTCTTGAGATGTAAGTTGAGTTCTACTTACACGTATTGAGTAAAAGCTATATTAATCCCTTAACTGTCTGCCTGTACATCATACTTGCGTCGAATTTTCGTATTTTTAAACTGTCGTGATCAGACGAGAACTGGTGCTTTCAACATGGCATGACCGTTGGCCATATTTTTAAACTAAGAAACAAAAACTAAATCATTCTTAGACTTTATAATTTGATACAAAAACTGCCAAAATCTATAAATATCTCGAGCCTTCCATAGACATAGCTGAATTTCAATACGACAACGCATTCCCAAAACAGGTGTAATCTGATCGGATAGTCGAAAAAAATTAAACAGTTAAGAGGTTAAGTCTTTTCATTAACATAAACTGAGCCGATGTTTTTGGACATACATTAAATGGAAGTGAATTTAATGATAATACTCTGAAAAACTAGATTTGTTAGAAGTTCCCTTTAATTAGCGGCAGCAACCAAATCCAATCGATAATTCATAATCCTTTTTGCACTTTAGAGATTTAAAACATCAAGCTCAAATCTTAATTTCCATAACAATGGACAAAATATTTTCTCGCTTGTTGCAGAAAGTTAGGATTCTTGCAGAATTTTCACTCGCAAACCAGCTTATAAGAATCCAATTTCGATCTATTCTTTGATCTGCTTTTTTCCAATTTTAAAAAGCATTCTAAAGTAGAGATTCCAAAGAACAGATAAATTTCTTTCAGTTTTGATTCCAAAGTTCAGGGTGATACGGCGTAAGATGCTGCAGCTTTTTGAAGGCCAACACGTACCAATTCTCATGTTGTAGCATGCTGTTAGACCACTCTATCACTGCTGGAGATTATCATCCGAGTAAATAAGCAGTAATTAAAATTATGCATTTAATGTTCTCTGGACGATTAAAGATGGTTCAACATCTATCTATAATATGCATTTCTTTGCTTTTTTTTTATACCTGCGAGTATATGGACATTCTACTGACTTCCATTCGTAAAGTAATCACCGAAATCTTTAAAAAATAAATTGTTTTGCTCTATAACTCTTAAAGTTCTAAAAATTTACTGAACAAAATATGTGCTTTTCTGGAAAGAAGTAAATTTCCGTTTTGCTGTACTGAAAATTATAGACAATGTTGCGATTAATAAATAACCAAATAGCATACCCATGATGAATATTTGCATACACATGCAGTGTTTAATTCACTTAGTAGAATATAATGCGGGCATTTTTCATTCTTTTGCTACGATGAGGTAAATATTTCCGCCTGAATTCCGATAGAATATTCCTATTTGGAAATGCACAGTCTTCAGCTTTCGTGTTTTACCAATTGCAATAGTTAAAATTCGTATTCTGATAAAATTTCGTCCAATTTAAAATAATTGTAATTAAAGATGAATTAAGATCTGAGCTCATAAGAACAAAATTTTAATTTTATCATATGATGAGTTGATTGATTAATACCGACTAAGCAATTCATTATAGCTATATATTATAATAGATGCATTGGGTATTACTGAGTGCTGAAGTATTATTTGTCTAAGTTGAATGTTATTAGCAGCATAAGATTTTATCGAAGTTTCCAAATATTGGTGAGAACTATTCACAGGAACCGTCAGGACTAAGTAACCTAATTTATCTATTTCCTTATATTGATGAAATAAAAGCGACCTGACATATTGATTCTAACCTAATGTGCCTTGAAGAAAAATTACTTATTGCCTGATTTCCAAATTGAGTTCAAGTTGATTTTAAATTGGTGTTTAAATTTTAGGAAGAAAAAGAAGGGATAAAAGTCATTATAATTTGACTGAAGCTCTAAACTGGAATTTCAGAAGTTAAATGGGACATATTGTGTAACAAGAAAATGTATTTCCTTACAATACATGCGGAGATATTTGAAACTGTTGTATATAGCGTGAATGAATAGGTATAAACTACGGTATGTTTAACGATCTTTATCTTCTTGCCTTCTTGGTGATATATATATTTCATGATCTGGTATCTCGAAAATTAATGTGGCAAAATCTTGAATCAAGGAATAATTTTAGTGATTATTTTCCATCTTTTCCATGCAATCCTTTTACGAAAAATGGTAATATTGCATACTGTTCAATACGTGATGAAATTTACTGTGTGTCCTTTTATTTCAGGCACTTTGTTTACTCGTTTAATTTCTTTGATTTACGATCATGAAGAGAAATATCTTAAACTTTTCTGCACTTTTTAGACCTCCAAATATATTCTTGCTTAATCATCTTGAATGGAAAAATGTCTTCTTTTAAACTATTTGAGATACTTACCGAAATTTATAACAAGGTGGAAAATTTACTCCCTGAATTGCATATTAAACTAACCTCGTCAAGTAATTGCAAATATTCCGATTCTTATCTTCGGTTCCAAAACGTTCTAAATTACAGATACACCATCCAATACCAAATCGCAAGCCATCAAAGGAGCTCGCCTTCTTCATAAAAACAGAATTCGCCGTCCACAATGATCCAATTTAATCCTTACTATTATCACATCATACGGCTGATAATATCCATCGAGTTCGTTGCTGCGGGCCATCATGAATTATACAGAAAAGGCATTGCCGCTGGATTATCCGTTTGATGAAAACTTCATGGATTTTACCTGGGTGCCCAGTGAATTATTGAAAACCAGTTCTCGACCTGCCCCCTCGATTTGCGGCTTCCCTGTAATTACGGCCCTAAACAGCGAGAAATGTCAGTCGGAATGGGGTGTTTAAATCCGATGCAACACGCCTTCCGTTGTACAATCCGAGACATCTCAAGTGCAGTTATTAACAATTGCTGCCGTATTTCCACGTTGGATTTTGAGCCGGGGCAATTGAATTAATGGAATTCGGCTGGAGATTATGGATGGATTGTTTTGTCTTAAACGAAAGTAATTGTTCCGTTCTTGGACTTAAATTGGTAGGCGGTATTGTAGAATGCCGTCGTATTACATATGTAAATACTGGTTTTGGGAGTTGTTTATCGTTTTTAGATTCATTGCGTTGGATCTCTTGTATTTCTGCTTTAATATATAACAGGAAATACGCATGGGGTCCTGCGATGGTGCCTTATTATGACTAGTTTATGTTAGACAAAGAGAACTGCTATTTTTTATTCTTCATAACTTTTATTGTAGACTTGGTTAGTTTCAATTTTCCTTGTTACCAAGGGGCCTGGTCCTCTAACACAGGGGCTCCCAACCTTTTTACCCTCGCGTACCCCTTGATTATTCTTTTTGTTTTGGCGTACCCCTACTATCATATCCAACCCCTCCCCCCAACCATCCGTCTATGCAAATAAGTTTCGATGAATAAAGTTAAGGCTAGTTTAGGAGTGAAATGACTGAATTAATAACATTTGAAGAACTTATTTTTGATTTTGCATTTTATTTCATTTTTACGATAGTATTAATTCAACGTCAAAGCGAATGAAACCAGTATTGTAATTATTTTGCCGTAACTTATAAGGATAGCTAAAAATTGCATTTCGTAATAATCAACTATTCAAAGGTATAGTTATCAAATAGCAAGTATTCACTTGGAGAATACTTGGTATTTAATAACTATACCACAAAATTATCAAACTTTTTTAATCCCTTACGTTTTCTAGAGTTTTCTTTGATTTGACGTACCCCAAATGGTCCATTGCGCACCCCCTGGGGTACGCGTACCACAGGTTGGCAGCCTCTGCTCTAACCCCATAACCAAGTGAATGAAAATAAAATTAAAGGTGTGGTGAATGGTGTGATATTCAAAACATTTTTCTTCCACGATTTACTTTAGAATACTATGAATATCCATTGCGAAATCAAGAAAAACGTCTTTTTAGTATCATGTTATTTATTTCTGAGATTTATGCCGAATTTATTCGACATTTCGTAGACTATTTTTAAGAAATTAAAAGTACAGTTTTTCATTAAACTGTTTACTTTTTTTTTTTTTTTCAAAAAAAAAAAAAAAAAAAGTTTTCGTTTAACCCTTCTTTGCATGATTTTTTCTTTATTGGTGAAATAAATCAAGGTGCTATAATTCATGTTCAAAATTAAAGGAAAAATGGTTAAAAAAATCTTAATATATATTTATAGTATAAATTTAGCAAAAAACAATATGATGGAAATTTCCATCATCGTGCAAAGTTAGATTAAACGCAAACTTTTTCAGAAATTGCTCTAAAAATAAAAGAAACACATGTTACAAACCTTTCATCCACATCACTTTTTTAGCAATAGAAACTCAAATATAATGAAACAAAATTAAAAACGAAATCATACGTTTATTGTAACTACAACAAACAGCGGAATGACAACTTCAAGCTCGTTTTACTGATAGTGACACTTGCTTATTTTTGACATCTATGTTTTTTTTTATGCAATGGACATTAAAAAGGTATCCAGACACGATCAACTTAAAGTGAACTTGTTCTTTTATATAATTTTTGGGCATTCAATGTTATGATGGAAATTTCCACCATCATGCAAAGAAGGGTTAATAAAGGTATTCTATGAGCGTAATATTTTGCATAGATTTTTTATTTCGCATTGGATCGTATTAGAACCCGCCGATTCGCATCGTTGCAACGTTTCATAAGATTATTTTCCGCGAATGAATATAGATTTCTTTTTCCAAACAAAGACTCCAAATTGATTGAATGCGTGAATTCAGATATATTAGTTGCCATTGAAGTTCATTCTATCAGAAAACTGCAGTAGCGAGAGAATAATCTATTGTCAGTGACAACTCAAGTTGGCAATACACAGGCGACCGCATCACCGGTTCATGGTATAATAAATGTTTCTAGCTAGGTCTACTTTTTATCTTTATCACCACGCATACCCCCGAACTCGGTGTCAGAACGGATCGCTGTGGGTTGGATGGGCATGCGTGAAACTTTATTGAAAGTTTAAAAAAAAATTACAAACTTAGAATTTGAATTATATAATTTAGAAAACGGATATTATTAAAAGAACATAATATAAACTTGGATATTTTAACAATTTTGAGTTCTAAAAATTTAACACAACAAAAGTAGCATAAAAATCAAAGCAATAGTGAAGTTTGAATAAACAGCAAAATTTGATGAAGAAAATAAAATGTGAAAATAATGACTTTGTAAGATAAATTTAGAAAAAAATTTCGAGAACTCTACCCAAAATTGTAAAAGGAACATAATAAGAACAAAATATCTCTACTAACATAAATTCCAATTAAAATAAATATTAAGAAAACCAAAAAGAATGAACATGAATTTAAACAGTAAAATTAGGCGTAGAATAATAACTATACAACATTCAAATAATATTTAAATATATTATAATTATTATTATATTTACAATATAACAATAATAAATCCAGCCAAGCAACGCGTTTAATAATATATCTGATAAAACGTGTTTCAATTATGTAGTTTGAAGTTTGTTTGATATTTTTTTTTCATGGATATTTAGCCAAAATTGGATCTGAATTTACAATCGTAATATATTTTTAAAATATCTAAAACTAAGAAAATAAAAAAAATTGTAGCAACTAATCAAGTAAAGTATAGTTTATAGCATCTTAGTTGAAATTTAATTGAAGCGTGCTTAATAATTAAAATTGAATATAATATTATTTAATTAACCAATTCAGGCCGAAAGTATTTACTTAGAAGTAATAATAAAAATAAAAAACTTTACAATTTTAATTATTTAAATTTAATTATAAACAATATACCCTTTTCTATTGAAATCCCCAATTTATTTTATAGGCTCATTTGTACGCTACTAAAGCAATAATAACATCTTCCAATGATTACATTAACCAAAATACTGAAAATGGCATGAAGTCTTACGAGTCCGCTAAACATCATCCCTTGACTTTTTGTATCTTCTGATCTGCTGTAAGAAACTAATTCTTTCCTTTCTTTCATCTGTCTTTATTTGCGTGAAATAAAAATAGAGGTAAGTGACCGAGGCACACTTGCATATGTCGCTTGAAGCTAGTTCGTTCTATTGAGGGATATATGCCAATGTGTCACGGTTAGTTTCTTACGGAGTTAAATTATTGAATCTTTTTGTCCGTTTTGTTTGTCATTATTAAATCAAGAAATGATATATGTAATCCCTCTGTGAAATTAATTCAAGTCAATTAATTAAAATGATTTTCCTGCCGCCTGATGTAACGGGCTTCTTAATTAATCATGATGCAAAACATACTTAACACAAATTAATCAATTGTTTTATTATTTATTGATTGATTCGCAATTTGGAATGTTGTAGCCTGAATGCGTAACCCTTTGCTTGAAAAGAAAAATATTTGAAGGATAAGTCTTGGTATTTAGGTTTATGATAATGTAAATCTGTAACGAAATATTATGTTTAATTTTTATCCATTGTAAATTCCTAAACAGACCTATTTGTATCGTTTAAAAGTGATTTATAATCTAAACTCTAATTTCAAAACATGTTTGAAAGCATGTTATAGTAATTTTATATTCTTCCTTCGAATTCTATTCTTTAGAAAGCTGTTATTAATTTTCGACGAACTGATGATAAATTAAGTTAAATTAATTGATTAGTAATTGATTTTCGGTTGAAAGATCAAGGGTATTCCCCTTTTGTTATTTAAATTAACTTCAATTGGGCAATCTCTGTAAATCATTATGCTAATTTTTTAATTTGCTAAATGAGAATTTTAATGTTAATTGGCCATGAAAAAGATCGATTGGTAGGTAATTGCGACGTATTATTTTTATAAATATTAGTAAGAATTTGGAATAAGTTTTAAATCTATTGATTAATAATAATGATTGAACTTAAAACATTTTCCTTTTGGTTATTGACTGCGTGACGCCATTTCAAATAATGTAATTAATATTGACTTCCGTCTGAATTTTAAAATATAATTAATATGAGAGATTACGGCATGAGTTATTCCATGCGAAATGCATCATTGAACTGCATCAGAAATTGAATTTGCAATAACTTGATACATAAGTTGTTAATTTCCAAATTTGTCTCGTTTTGTTTACAGGTATTGCTATATTTTGCGCAGACATTATTGAAAATCATTGTGCGATATTGAATTCTAACACGATATGTTTTTAAGTCTGTAGTTGTAAAATGTTATATCTCTACTTATATTTCCCCCTTAATTAGTTTTAAAAAATTCTGGAAACTTTTTTCGCTTCCAAATGTCAGAAACAATAAAGCAACGCGTAAACTAATACTCTGATAAAAATCGTCTGCTCATTAGAGCTGCCACTTTTGACAACTAAAAACATACAATCAACCAGAAAAAAAATCTCCTAAAAAAAATCAAGATTATTCCTTCAAGATTCGAAAAAGTCGAATCGGTTATTTTTTCTCCCATTCTTTTTTCGTTTTAGTGCATCTCAACTCTCTTTTATCCTTAAATAAGAATGACATTAAGACTTCAATTAAACAGCGTTCAGGGCCGTAAAAAAAAACGCGGGAACTCCACCAAAGAATGACGTGTTATCGGAATCGTTCTGTTAACTTTCGTGACTTCCATACCTAACCTCGTGTAAGCGCACCTGTGCTGTGTATATTCCCACTAGTTTTCCTGCTCAGCTTAATTAGCATTCTAACCTTAGCTAGACTTTTTTTTCGGTGCACCCCCTTCTACCCCTGTTCGCTTAGCATGTCAGGTGGATGTTCCAATCTAATCCATTCCTAATTCTCTTGCATAGTAATGAATTCCAATTGGATATTCTTAAAAGAACCATTCTAATGGGTTCGAAGAGCGATGTTCTTTTCTGGTTTATAATTAAAGAAGGAATACTTTGTAATTAGCCTAAAAGAAAGGGATGCTTATGATTTAGGAAGGACCTGTAATTAGCGAAATCGTATGGGTGTAGCTAATTGGACATGATTTAGATATCCGGATTTGGACGTTTTCGGGTCAAAGAATGGAACACGTGGCCGCTTCGTTTTGGTCGGAATTTTGTGAATATTTAAATTGGGATTCGTGTTAATAAATAACACTAAAATGTGAATGCTTGGATAATGAATATTGCTTAGTTTGTACATGTTTCACAATTCTAGCATTATAGATTAGCCTAATAAATATAATTTAATACGAAAACGCAACTTTTACTGCGATGTTAACCCGTTAAAAAAACGAACATCTGTCATTGTTTACTTCTTCCGTATTAGCAGATGTTGTCCTTTTATTTGTTTTTATTTATATATTTTATACCGTAATTGGTTGATATTTGTTTTATGAACCATTTTCATATTACCTATGTATAAGTATAACCAAATTGACCGAAGGCACGAATCAATGTTTACCTACACAAATAAATCTGGTATTTTAATTTCATTCGTGTTCCGAGTGCATTTAATTAATCGCGTAATTTAATAAAAAGAATACGTAATTATTCGAGGGACTTCTGTTGTAGGAAACAATTATCGTTTGCTTGTGCAATTCTTACATAAATATATTAAATTCTTTAATGGGTATATTAATTTCATTCGTGCTCCGAGTCTGTTTCCATAATTAATCATTTGACTTCTTTTGCAGAGAAGTAATTGCTTTGTTTTCGTGTAACAAAATTGTACTTCATTTTCGAAATTTCTATTTATCTTTGTGAAACTATGAGTTCTGGAGTTCCATTTGATATTCTTTCAGGTTCATGCTTCTTCTGAAATAGACAGGCTCTGACTGACTTAATGTCTAAAATTTAATAATAAAAGCGGTTATTTTATTTCCATCACGTTATTGAAAGCTTTATTACTAAGCAAATCGTCTCGAGATTGTTTCACAAGACAGTCTTTTATCATTTTAAATAGACTTCTAATTAAACCTCATTGATAATATCTGAAAACTCATTAAAGGATGAGAAGAAAACCTTAACATTTTTGAAAACTTACACTAATCAATAGAAACAGGTAATCAAATATATGTTACATAACAAAAACACAGAAAGATAAAACGGCATCAAGTATTCAATTTTCGAATATTCTGTAATAAACAGCTACTTCATTGAAATATTATAAGTTTTTACTAATACTTAACACGTTGGAGAGATGTTGAACACTTTTTCAACAATTATTAGACCAAAAGGTTGTTTCACTACATGCCATTTTTAAAAAAATATTTTTAGAATGAATGGATTAATAGTTAACACTTAATTATACCACACTGTACCTTCTTTAATATACCAGCCACTGAACAACTAAATGTATAAAAAGATTAACTCGTATATGGCACTGGAGTGACATTTAATATTAAACTTATCTTTTTAATTAGCAATGTTTGTTTCAAAATCCGTTGAATTACTTACGCCCTTTTAACTGGAGGTATATTCCAGTTATACACAAAATAAAGCAGAAAATACAAAACACATCTGAAAAGTAAAAAAACAAACTTTTATTTGAAAAACCCTTTTTATTCCGTAACATTTTCACATCTCTCGCCTTTTGTAGTTCAGTGCCATTCCTATTCACTACCATTTTTCAATTCAAAAGAATTTCGTAATCCCATTTTAGCCGGAAAAAATTTACCGTGATCTTGAAGGCGAGAAAATGAATTATTAATTAAAAATAGTGAAAAGAAAATTCATTTAATATATAGTTGGTAAATTTTAATGAAATCTCCTAAATCAAGATGATCCGAACTATTTATTATTTAATTCTCGACGGCCCCTACCTACCCAAAAGGGTGTGAGATGCATGTGAACCGTCGGAAGAGATTCACAAAAACATATGATACATAATACACATGTAAAACAATAACATGGAACAGAATTAAGTACAGAACTTAAAATCTCATGCAAAATAATACAGGGATTTCATTATTGTACAAAGAATCAAAAGGAAACATAAATAAATCGGCAGTTTTAAGTTAGGAATAAGCACAAAAAAAAAATCGAAATTCGTTTTTTTACACCAAACGTATGTTACCATATAGACGCTCATTATTAGCTTTAAAAAAGGTACGCAAACCACTATTGTAAATATCTGCATGCAAAAGTTTGGTTAAAAAATAAAATAAATAAGAAAAGTAGGAAGTTTTTAATTTCCCCTAGAAAACAGTTTTTGAATTCGTTCCCTTCTTCAAACTGTTGATTCAAATATGTATAGAATAATAACAGAATACAAGTGTTATTACTATTTTTTTATTTCCCGCACCGTCTCGGGCTTCTCTCTCTCTCACCCAAAGGTAGTAAAGCTTGGCACGAATCGGCGGGAAGACAATATACCATTTTTATTTACAAATGTTGAACCTGTAAAAAAAAATCAAAGATCCTGTGATAATTTTTATGACTCCAATATTTTTGTGTACCCAATATGGTAGACACACCACTGAGGAAGAAAGAATCACTTTTCTACCTCAAATCACAGCCCAAAAGGCAATAAGAAAACATACATAAACGATTTTTATATTTGTGGAATCAATAATATAATCTCCAAATTTATGCTGCGTTTCGTATTTTAATTAATCAATGCTTCCTTAACGCAAAACGAATATATTTTCGCCTTTGAGTAAATTGAACTGGCAGCAGTTCCACAGAAAGGGTAAGGGGGGGGGGGGGTGAGGTGGCACGCGAGATAACCAATTTTCTCCCCAAACTATTTGCTCTGCATCAAAGCAATTACCTCACACTTTGTAAGATTCGCTTCAGGCAGATGACACTCTCACTTGTCGCGAAAAGTTAATTGGTTAACAACCTCCTAAATGAAATTATAATCTGGTTTGCCGACTGCTAATAGCTACAATGAAGTATAATAACAGTGCCAGCACTGTTTACGGATTATGTGTATAATTGTAGCGATGCACCTCTCGCACGTGTGGTTACTTTTTCCGTAACAAATTAGTCGCAGGCAGCAGATCAGATTCTTGTTAACACTTGTGACGGATACATGTTCATAACTTATCTGTAACGGGCGGGCGTTAAAAAGATAGCCGCTTTGAATTCAAGGTGAGAAATGATAAGGTATGGGAGTAAAATTTTAAATGATTGGATTATTAACCTTCTAGCAGTTGCGCGTATGTAGGAGATGCTTGTATTGTGCATTACATACTTATGGACGAGTTTTCTGATTTGTTTACTTAAGTTAAAAACCTTGACTTTATCTGCTTGTATGTTGGACTTCCGCTTTGAAGATCCATCGACTTAACATTACACCGGAAATACTTGCTACAGGCGTGTAAACAAACCGGAAAACTCCTCCATATCGTTCTTTTATAAATTTAAGCACAATTTTTATTTATATAATCTTTATTTAGTATGGAGCTAATGAATACAAATTACATAAATAAAAATTGCATTTATTTTGTAAAACACGATATAAATATCTAATACGATGCATGATATAAATACTTTGTACGCACTCGCTACTCTGGAGTGTTTACCCTTTCCGGATAGGTAACCTTTTAGAACACTCAGATCAGGTACTTTATACGCCATCCCATTTTTTCCAACTCTTAGCTTATTTAATTATATAAAACTTTTTTCATAGTGTAATAAGATTAGGGGTTTGAAGGTTGGATAATATACACATTTGTGCCCGAATTTCAGCCGCTATCCTCTTCGTTACCTGGATTACTAACACCTCAATCTAGAGATCGGTAAATTGTGGCGCACATTATACGCCGTACATGTCCGGGAAGGGTTGGCATTATGTTTAATAGGTAGTGTAGGTATAATGGCATTATGTTTATAATTGTAGCGATGCATCTCTCGCAAGCGCGGCTGTTTTTTACATAACAAATTACTTGTAGCAGCAGATCATATTCCTTTTAACATTTGTGACTGATACATGTACATAACTTATCTTTACCGGTCGGGTGTTAAAAGGATCGCTGCTTTGAATTCAAGGTGATAAATGATAAAATATGGGAGTAAAATTATTAATGGTGAATTATTAATGGCGTATTAAAATGTCTTACTCTTTTATATAAGTTAAATGGCATTGCTGAAATGCTTTGCGAATAAAAAACTAAATCTACGGGAGATTTTTATTTTATTATTATTTTGTCTTTGTCATTTTTCATATAATTATACAAGTAATTATATTTTTCAAGAGAGTAAGTTTGATAATGTTTTTGTTATATGCGATATATTGAATATTAAAAATGGCTAATCGATGGATATGTTTTATAAATTGTAGCAATGCACCTTTCACACGCGTGGTTGCTTTTTCCATAACAAATAAGCAGATCAGATTCTTGTTAACACGTGTGACTGTACTTGTTCATAACTTATCTTTAACAATCGTGTGTTAAAAGACTTGCTATTTTGAATTCTAGGTGAGAAAATGTCGTAGTAAAATTCTGTTGAATGGGACGTGTTTTAGTATTTGAAAATGATAGGATTATTAATGGCACATTAAAATTTCTTATGTAAGTTAAATTATATTGTTAAATGTTTTGCGAGTGATAATTGTAATTCTGGTGATGACTGCTATTTATTTTTTTGGGTTTTGCTGATTTCGATGCAATTATACAATAACTTTTGAAAGGAAAAAGATTCATAATGTGTGACATGCGGCATTTTGCATGTTAAAGGTGGTTAATGAAGGTCAGTTGGATTTTGTGACGCGAAATAATTAGCATTTTAGAATGATAATGTGTAAGAGAAAAGAGGCTTGGTTTCTTCATTGTATAATTTTTGAATAATGATTTCGCTTAATAATGGTGGCAACTTATGGTGTGAAACAAATATCTACGACTATAAGTTAGAATACTAAAATAACGTTGATACTGCTGATGCATACCAAAAAAATATACTTTATATTTTTCGCTCGTCAGTTCTTTATGGCATTTTTTCTGTCTGAAAATTATAGAGTTTAATTGAAATTTAATTGTAAAACAAATGACAGATATCACCACTTTTATATCAAAATGTCGTATATCAAATTTGCCAAAACATTTTATTGAATGCAAAACACTTGTATATAGTTTAGCTGCATCTACTCTCATTCATTTAGCTCAGCTGCTTTCATTTGCATGATATGAGAATATTGTAGGTTGCCACTAAACACCATATGTCACGAGTGGTTCCAGCTTTTACATGAAAATCTCGTATTTTTTGCTGTCTGTGCTTTTGAGTATGGCATTCTGATATAACATTTGTTATATTTTTAATTTGGTCCGATATGTGCCATGAAATTAATGATGGAGGGATTCAGTTGGCGTAAAATGGAATTTTCGTCGATTATCTGTTATACTTGATTCTTTTATATAAATCCGATAGTAAGGATTTTCTTAACCCTTAAATGCCCAGTGTTGCCTTTAAGCAACCCAATTTTGTCTTCTAAAACCTTGAGAATAAGACTGAAGCTCGAATGCCTGTGGTTGCTAATAGGAATACATACTAAAAATGTTACATTAATTTACAGCATATAGATGACAGCCTGAGTGCTGATAAAAAAAATTATCTTTCACTTTCTTAGCAGGCTGCATCTTCCTTAGCTTTGTTTGTACATTTGAGAATACCATATTTTATTCTACAATGATGAAGGAAATTCTTTATCCGTATTGTTATTTTTTAAAATTCATCTGTGTTTGACTTTATAGAATTTTATCAAGGAAACTTTTTTTCTAAAATAAACCTCAGTGTTGTCAGTTGGTAACAAACTGTTTTTTAGCCATAAACCATACTTAAAACAAAATAGGATTTTAATTAAAGCATTTTCCCATGCTTTATTCAAAAATGAAAGTCATAAAACATTTTAAAATCAATTTTTTGAAAATCGATTTTTAAGGGTTAAAATATTCGAACGAAAAGGAGCTACTAAAGCTTCAAACAACTTTTAAAACTCTCTTCACCAGATTATCTTTTATACAAGAGTAATTGCTACTGCTCAACTAGTACATATAAGTAAAGAACTTTTTCTTTACCAATGCGGTATGATAGTTGATAAAAAATAGACATTTCGAAAGACTAATGCAATGAAACTTGGCTAATTCAAACAACTTTAATTTGAATTGGACGGCAATGGATTTTTCTCGGGTTCCTTGAATTTCCTATTAACATAATACTAAAACGACCATAATTCGAATTTATTTTGGTTAATTTGAATTCAAAACTAAAAATTGTTAAAATCTTTCAATTCTGAGTTGTTTTCGATAGTTAAATGTGTCCGTACCATGCGTCTTCTGTAGTTAGTAAATGAATAATTTTTTAAACTCGTAATTCATTTGAGGACTTTATTACTGTAAAGTGTATTCAATCAAAAAAGCAATGGAAAATTTGAGTTTTAAAAACTTCGAACACTTTAAATCTAAATTGTACTGTTCATTTTGAAGCTTCGTGTACAGTTTTTGCATTCAAAGTGATGCATACTGTTCATTTATTACAATTATTTGCTTATTTAACACGTTGGCTGCCGAGAACGCACTTTGAATCACGCCTATCTAATTAGATGAAGAGATAGCGGAGAAGGGGTCACCTAATTAGATATCAGCGTCACCCGAATATGGCTGTTAAAAAAATTTAAATAATTAATCACTCTTATTATTTAATCACTATATTTAATAAACTTACTTGCTGTTTATTTATTATTTATTAAAACTGACTAGTTTGAAAATAAATCTTTACTACCACTTTTTTTTCTTGCTGTATTCATTTTTAGAACCAGTTTTTCTAAATTCGAATTCATAGCTGAATCAAATTTTTATTGTGGTCCCGCCAGGTTTCCAAGTTCCACTATATTAAAAAAAAAAAATCGAATTTATTATTCATTTCAAACTCTTTCTGAAGAATGATAGATTGACGTCTCATTCATGCCTGGTTACTTTTTCCGAAACTAAAAGTCCGCTCTATTACTGGCGAGGACTCCTGTTAACACTGAAACTGATACTAAGAATTTATCTTCGGTAGCTCTCCTCGCCGATAATTGCCACTTGAAATTCAAACTGTGAAACGGCAATTTAAAAAGCGTATTGACAGGTTTATCGCTTCCCAAAGGTGTGTGTTCAAACAGATTATTGTTGCTACACGTCTCGAGGAGTTGCCCTCTTAAAAAGCGTACCATTACTCGAGTTTCGACATCGCCCTGCCGAGACTTTTTATCATGACAAATGAGTTTTTCATTTAAAAATCAAAGGCGATTATGGGAGGTAATTGCTGTATGACATTTGCGTTGTTTTCATTTTAAAATATAGCTTCCCGCATGTTAAAACGGCTATGTTTGAGCTACCTCCATAAGCATAGGAAAAGAGTTTTGAAATTACGCCAAGATTGAATAAATTTAAAAATTAGGCTATATTATGCGAGACATTATTTTGATTACTTATCCGCTTATAAGGTATAACTTTTGTTTGAATGTATCATAAGCTTCTAGCCTAGCCATCGCTTAATTTTTACTGGCATGGTGTTAAGATTTTGAATTTATCGGTACCGTTTCAAAACCCAATCTCATTCTGCCTCCAAGTGGTGCCATGTGTTGCATCTATCTCGATATTTTTCTGGCTGGTAGCTTAAAATAATGTAATTCATAAAAGCATTACTCAACTAATGTGCTGTTCAAAGCAACACACGTGAGTTACGGATGCGATTTTTTTATTTAAAACATTAAATGAAATGCGTGAAAATCTGTGAATCAGTCCATCAGTAGTTCCACTGTTATCGCAATTTTCGCAGTGTACAAATCTTATTTCATGCAGTTTTTAACAACTGTACAGCAGTGTAACAGTTGACTTTAAGAGGAACAAAAGGTTAAATACTTCATTTCTGTCAAACGTATGAACTGCCATTTCCTATGAACATTGCGTGAGATTTGAATGAAATGGTGAGATTCTTGAATTGATAAAACTGGATTCAAATCTTACTGGTGAAACAGCAAGTCATTCCATCGTTTGAAGATAAGGGCCTAACTTATTAATATTAAGGTGCCTTGAATACAGAAAAGGCAATAAGCAACAATTATCTGTAAATTTACGTGCCTTATCAAAATGAAGACCGAGAACTTATCTTGCACATAATTAACTAAATACAAACGTGTGTTGACCCTGAAAAACGTTTCATAAGACAGAAACGCTTTTAGCGTTACGATTGCGATTTGCACATCGCAAGTCGCCACTTTTCTTCATTCCTTGTTAAGCTACTCATCTTGGGTTAAAAGAAACCGCTGATAACGTTCTTTGAATAAACAAGACTTAATATATAAGTAACTACATTATGGCAAGAATCCCACAATATTTCATTTTTCTTTATTTACATGTGTTTTAAGTTATTTTAACTAATATATGTGTTACTGAATAATTCAGTAAGGATGCATCTTTCACGGAGAGAAGCATGATTCAGCGCTACCAAAATTCTACTAGCTTTATTTTAAAATATTCCCCAAAAATATGCGATTTTTTGTAAATACCTGCACAAACTCGAGCGGAGAGTAACAATTAATGTAACAGCTAACGTAGCCGAAATACTCTGGCTGGCTTTGGAAGCCGTTATTATTATTATATAGATTATTAGGCTTAAATAGCCACATTTCGTCTGTATTATAGATGGCTGACTGTTGGCATAATGGTTGATGTATTTGATGGCTACAGCCTGCAACGGAACTTACCTATGCAGGAAATCTTTTTCACGTTATTATGACCTAAAACGTCAGATTATATGGAACAAATATTAGACGAAAATTAAAACAATTTTATGCTATGCTAAATTAAAACAAATTAATTTGTTTCTGAATATTGACCTTTCTAGTATTTAAAAAAGATAGACTGCCATAACTAATTTAATGCCATTTTTAGAATTCTGTCTCTTACAATTGTTTTATAAAATAATTACACTTCTGTAAGATATAACAAACATGTTTGTAACAAAATTATTCTTCGGAGCTTTATGTTTTGACGACAAAGTAAAATATATTTAATATTTAATGAATTCTGAATAGTTCTCATTTTCAGACAAAGAAAATCGGATTATTCTTTTTTGCGCAACCAAGGACACTGTTAGATACTAGAAATGAAAAGATCACATTTATTCCTGATATTTTTGTGACAAGAAGGAACAAGTCCTAAGAACCTAGTCTAGACTAATAACTCCATATGTATCGTACATAAAAGCCTTCATTGAAACTAACCTGTGTAGGAAATCTTCCGACCTTCTCAAGGACAACAAAATGTAACGTAATTATAAGCTTCTCCCCGAAGTTCTTTCAACCCTAATCTGCTACATCCTGACCTGATAGTTAACAGTTATTCTTCCATAAAGGGGCAACAGCTTGACGGATACAAAGAATATTTAATAAAAGCAATTATTCAAATTGGCTCGTGTTATTTTTAGGTGGTAGGCTGCAGCGTCATTAATTTATTATCAAAACATCGGCTTCGGGGTTTGAAATTTTGCTTTGTAACTTGAAGGTCAGATCGTGAAGTGCCCGCAGTTTTAAAAGCACGTTTCGCAAGATCGGGCCGTTGTTCTGTCACCATTCCGTCTGATCAGGTGATTAATAAATTATTCGATACAATTCGAAAATGTGTTGGATGCTCCATCGATCTCTGGTTCAGGATGCGAGGGGAACCGGTCTCTTGGAGAATATCATTATTGTTGAAGCGCCTTTGGACAGGTTACTTACATATTTGAAGGATGCTTTTGTTTGACGAGTTTTGAGCTATATCCTGGATGCCGCGGCATCTAGCAAATGGCTCTAATTGCCATCCAGGGTTGTATTCCGGATATGCCTACCTACGTTGCTAATTGCAGATGCGTTTTAAATAGATTCTGTTACACTTGCTGTAAAAGTATATAGGAATGGATGAATCCAAAAGCTTAGTTTTAATGCCGCAAAGCAGAACAGAAAGTATAGATTTCAATGTTGGAATTGAACGAAATTCGAGTGTAAGTTACGAGATTTGGATGAAATACAAAAAAAATCAGGGAAAATATTTCTTCCGAATCCAGAATACGTAAGAAAAATAATAAAATAATACAGTAGAGTCTCCCTACAACGAAGTCTTCCTACAGCGAATTTCTCCTTATAACGAAATTTTTAATCGAAATGTTAAATAACATTCAAAATATTCTCCATATAACGAAGTGGTTGTCTCCCTATAACGAATTTTTTCAGACCTTTATATTTTCGATTTTTGCCATTTTTGAAGAAAGTTGCTAATTTCTGCGCAAACAAATCGCTCACACGTGCCTGTTTCTGGAACTTCTTCATTGTTCATTCCAGCGATAACACATAATAGAATGCTATGTGAAGGGTAATGCAGTTGTGGGGACCTGGGTTTCTACAGAGGGAGCTACGGGTCAAGATTCCAAGAATCGGGGTGGAGCGGAGGTGGAAACAGCAAATGGATGTGGCAATACGCATTTTATGTTTATCCGTACTAGTACAAATTATTCTCTAAATTGGTGAATTATCTTCACTTTTGAGCATTTTGTTTATACAATAAAAATTAGCATAATTTTAACAAATTTATAATATATATTACCTCATTTTTAATTGGAAATCATAATTAAATAGATTTGAAAGTATCGCACCTATTGAAAAGTTTGGAACATTTACTTAAATAACTGCAAAAATCTCTAATCTCCGTACAACGAAATTTTCTCTATAGCGAATTTTTCAACTGGAACCAAGCGATTTCGTTATAGGGAGATTCCACTGTATATCCTTTTGCCTTTTATCCATCTAAGATGTCTTTCCAAATTTCATATAAGTCAACTCTGTTCTCTTTAATATTATTTAAAGTTCCTGATATTACTCTAAATTAAAACAAATTAATTTGCATTTCAAAATATTGACATTTCCGGGGATTGAAAAAATAGTCATTCATTGATGTTCTGTCGTTGTTGGAATTCTGACTGTTGATATTTTTTTTAACAACATGCAGAAAAACCTTACTCCAAAACGACCTGCTGTAGTATTTCGTTTTAAAATGCGATAAATTACTTACAATATAATGGTATAGGGCTATTTCAGTAATATTTCAAAATTATTTAATATATTAAAATATATTATAACCTTAAAAATTCGGATTTTTAAATAGTTGAGCACTTTTTAATGATAATTGTGAAGAGCTTTTATTACAGTAACTCATCTTGATTAATGACATCTACGTATTTCTTCTTTTTCTGAATTTTTAACTAAACTGAATTTAAAGTAAAAATTTCGATCGTGGTTAGGAAAGGGGCTCGTAAAACAGAAATTAAGAATAACATTTAACCTACCGGTTTCCTACTCCAGTACGCATTGGCGGAACAGTTTTTTTAAAATCTTGTTCAATTGATATTCCTTCTTATGAACAAAATCCATCGGTGTTCTTTGATTGAAATGGATATACAAACATAAGCGACATACCTATGCGAAAAGTTTTGTTCGATATATAGAAATTTTATTTCATATACAGAAACTGCTTTTCTAATGAAAATCCAAGGTTCCTGAAAAAGTCCGATATATAAAAGAATCGACCAGTGAAAGTTCGATTTGGGAGTGGAGGTCGACTGTATATTTAACATCATCGTATTCGCAAGTGAATATTCAAACAACACAAAATTGGTGTACCCGTTGTGTAGATAACTGTCAGTGTCTCAGGTCATTACCTTCTCAGTATCTGCCTCGGTTTACACTACATTTCTGACTGCCTTCTCCTGTATCCCTGTCATTCTTGGATCTGCCCATTACCTGTCTTGTTTACTGTATATATAAATATTACATCACTTACAATTCCCTCAAGTGAATTATGAATTCATTTAAAAATTAAATCCATTCTAATGAAAATTCAAAGTTCCTGAAAAAAGTACGATACATAAGAGTCGATCTATGGGATTCTGCTATATATTTGCCAACATCGTATATAATTTGCAACACAAAAACAACACAATATATTTAAACAAAACAAAATTAGTGTATCTATTGTATAGATCACCGTCAGTGTCTCAGGTCGTTGCCTTCTCAGTATCTGCCTCAGTTTATTTAAGGTACATATCACATTTCTGGCTGCCTTCTCCTGTATCCCTGTCATTCTTAGACCTGCCCATTATCTGTTTTCTTGTTTACTGTGTATGTAAATGTCACACAGATCGCTTACAGTTCCCTCGCCTGATTTATGAATTCATTTGAAAATTAAATCAATTCTAATGAAAATTCAAAGTTCCTGAAAGAGGTACGATACATAAGAGTCGATCTATGGGATTCTGCTGTATATTTGCCAACATCGAATATAATTTGCAACACAAAAACAACACAATATATTTAAACAAAACAAAATTAGTGTATCTATTGTACAGATCACCGTCAGTGTCTCAGGTCGTTGCCTTCTCAGTATCTGCCTCAGTTTATTTAAAGTACATATCGCATTTCTGACTGCCTTCTCCTGTATCCCTGTCATTCTTGGACCTGCCCATTATCTGTCTTCTTGTTTACTTGTATATATAAATGTCGCACAGATCGCTTACAGTTCCCTCGCCTGATTTATGAATTCATTTGAAAATTAAATCCATTACCTAAATTGAAAAGAGCTGCGCTTTCCTTATTAATTCAGGAAGATTCTTTTGCCGAGGTCGTGACCGTCAGAGATCATCTTTCTTAAAAAATGCTTCCACGCCTTGTTGCGGGGAATGCGCTCTGTCTGGCGTGAAAATGATTCCTTGACTAGATTCTTGTTCTTAACTAGGTGTCTTGTTTGTTTCGAAAAAGAAAAAGCGTGGAAAATAAACCTGTCCTTACTTGTACCTTAAAATTGCGGCTCCAAACATTTTCCCCCATGTGTTTCTTTAAGTTCATTTTAATAAATCTAATTTCTTATTTAAAAGTCTTATCTTAATTTCTGACGCGTTTGTTAAATGTTAATTATTATTAATTAATAATATAGTTAATATTTAAAATTATTATTAATAACTAATATTTTTTAATAATAATTACTAATTATTATTAAATTAGTACTAATTATATTAATAATAATTAAATTATTATTAATTATCAAACTTCTATCTTAAAGTAAGATTAGAGGAGTTATTACGGAGTAAACCATTCAGAGACACATTAAAATTATTTTATTATTTTCCGAAATTACTTGAAAAATATGACCTCTAAGGTCCTATTTATTTCACGCGTAATACGGACTGTATATATATGTCTCGCTGTATGAGAACTAGTCACAATTTTTTCGTCATTTTATACGGGAGCATGTTGCACGAAAGTCCACTATAGTATATAATATTCCTACAGGAAAAAAATTCCTTAGAATATTTCTTCTGTGAAGAAGAATTCGTCGCTTAACAAGCAATACCACCTACCTCAATTCTTTGAAATTTCAAAGAGAAAGGAAATACACAATTTTTCGCAACCATTAACGGATGTATCTGATTTTTTTTTAACATTTGATATGAATATAAGACTGAAAGTTCCTACCAGATGATGTGAAAAAAATAAAGAAATAATCGTTATTGATTGCGATAAATTGAGTAATTCCTTCCTCCTTGAAATCAAAAAATTGAGATGTGGTATTGCTTATTAAGCGACGGATTCTTACATTTAGCATAACTTTCGAATATATCCCCAGGTATATCAGTTTTTATTTGTGCTACAATATCTCGGTTCTCTTCCTTTACATTCATTCTTACGTACATTATATCCTTGAGACCTCGCGTCCATTTTAATGAACATCTATGTTTTATTAATCAAAACAGTTGCTTTCAATTCAAAGCCCTTAAATCCCGTTGCCCAATGCTTTGGACGGTAACATGCTGTTGGCTTCTCGATTGATATTCATAAGACTTCTTCTAAGACTAAACAAACATTTATTAAACACAACCATTAAACTTCGTAACTGCATACAACGTAACTTCGTTCAATCGTACCGTACTCATCTCTTCTCGTAATCGTCTCTCGACTAGACTATTTCTAAAAATAAAATTCAAAGTAGCACACATCTTACTGTTGCCACTTACCTGATATCATACACTGATATACAATAATTATGTTGCAGTCATGCTTTTGTCAGGCATAATATGAAATACGCTTACAAATCTATTAATTATATGTAGTTATATAAATTAATTTTGTTAATTAATAAACTAATCATTTATAGTGTTATATAATACTATCAAGACTATTAATATCGATTTTTGCAAAAATCGGTCGAAAACTACACATTTGGGTCTCAAGAGGATATATATTAAAATGAATAGTCGTAAATTATCTCTAAAATAATATGCAAATGCTTGTTTTTACTTAAGTTTCCCATTTATAAAACGAATGTCTGGAACGAAGAACGAAAAAGCATTTCAAATAGTCTTACCATATTTTTGTCTAACAAATGTTCTTTCACCAACAAAAAAAACCTAATAATTTATCTCCTCATTTTCTCAGTCTGGGTGTAAATTCTTACTGTGGCCAATAAACAACAACAACAACAACAGAACGAATTGTTACACCAAGCAGTTCCATCTTTCCTCTCCTGCTTTCATTATTTACAACCTTGCCGCTTTTAGTGGCCAAACCTGACGGCTAGAATGTATTTTATGCCCACACGTCTACCTGTAGTTAGCAGAGGCTTTGGCTGTCGAATTCCGGTGAGAAATATTAGACGTGCAGGCTTAGACACGCCTGCTATCATTTTCTGCGCCTGAATTAACAATGACTTTGTTATCGTTCCGTGATTAATATTTCATATGCTGGATAGTTTATGGATGCGAAGCTCTTTAATTACGGTAGTTATTATCCATCGTCGTAAATATATTAATATTTGTCTGAAGGCGTTTGCGTTCCTTGTTCTTCGAAGAAATAAGGTGTAGATATTATAAAGGATCTGTTTGGTGTGTGTATTCGTGTTTTCTGCAAATGCGAACATAAGATCCGGGTCAACTAACTTAACAAGGTAGTGTGGTTAGCATTTATAAATGTCGCCAACAGCACAAAGATATACGATGTTGCAATCACAACTTTATACAATATTGCACTATATTGTATAATATCGTAAATACTGTGCTCTTGGGATACTATTTTCTTTCGTCTTTTCTCATTGATTATCATTCTTCATTAATTTATTCTGAACTTCATCCTGGGACAATTCTTTCCGTATTTGTCATCGTTTATTATGTTCTCTCTATAGAGCTTTAAGATTTTAAGCTATGCGGAAGCGTAGCGACCGGAAGTCAAGGGGGTTTTAGATGCCCTGGTGGCAGTCTTAGGGATTCGCCTTGGAAATAAAAATTTAATGCGTTTGTCACTTTTTGCACCCATATAAGCGAAAAAATACCATGCGCACCTTACTAAGCCACTGATGATGACTAGGGAATAGATAAATGATAAAGCCATATTTTGGACCGGGCGCCACTTACCCTTGCTACGCCACTGAGATATTGGATTATAGATATTTTTAATTCAAAAATGGGAGTTTATATTTATATTTTTTTTCATTGAAAAGGTGTGAAAGGGGATGGTAAATTTTTAAAAAAATTCTTGAATTTGCAGCCATTTTGAAAATTGAATCGAACAGAAATTTTCAGATTGCTTATCCTACCCAATCAATGTATGCATCTGTAACTAGTTTAAATAGTTTTAGCTATTTGAGCCGATTTCTCTTCCAGTTATCGCCCCGTTCCTTTAAAGAAAAAGAGTGAATAGTGAGGTCTCGGGTTTCTTTCGTGTAAGTACTTGATGACGCTTTTCATCACATCCGCATGGGAGATAACGGTACAAAGAACTTTTGTTAGGCCGTCATTCTGGGCCCTAGTTTTACTCTGCGAGAAAAAGTATTTTCGATTAATGTTTATAGCCATAAAGATTTGATACATTTTTAAAAGCTTTTTCTCACGTAAACACTGCGTCCTGTGAACTTGAGTGAACAGCTTAGAAGATTTGAACGTGCATTTTTATAGCATATGCGGTCGTATCTAAATAATAAGACATTTTTGATATTTAATTGAACTTTAGAATACTTTCTAAATAAAAACTTATTTTATTGGTACTTAAATTTTAGGTACCATAAAATACTTTCTTTGATTAGCATGGGTACTTGATTTGGTTGTTAGCAACTTTTTGCAAGAAACTTTGAATTAAATCTTTTAATTAATCATTTTGACCTTAAACATTTCAATTTAGTTGGCACATTGTGTGCGGGATACGAATCGGATGCAAGTTCAAGTAAAAAGGCAAATTAACTGTGCTTGCTCTAGACAATGTATATACCACAAAAGAATAAGTGGGCGTATTTTGCAGACATCTGTTAACATGTCCAACTAATCTAAACTAGTAAGTAAGTCAAATTCTTGAATTAAAATTTTAATGTTGGGTAATTCGAGAAAAACGTATTTTTACGCTTCGCGTTTCCAAAGTGTTAATAACACATACACCAGGGGCTGCGGTTACGTGTAGCCGTCTTGCACCTTCATGTTTGACATATCGCGAGTTCGAGACTTAATCGAAGATGTGTCGTCTTTGCCGTCTCACCATGGGCTCGGAACTACGAGGATTATTCTGTATCTTAAATCGTCTTTGCCGTCTCGCCATGGGCTCGGAACTACGAGGATTATTCTGTATCTTAAATCGTCTTTGCCGTCTCGCCATGGGCTCGGAACTACGAGGATTATTCTGTATCTTAAATCGTCTTTGCCGTCTCGCCATGGGCTCGGAACTACGAGGACTATTGTGTATCTGAAACCGGCCGTTAATCTTGGAAATAAAATTCTACAAATGAATATTATGAACTCGATAATAATTTTCGAGATCGAAAATTTCTTTGCAAAGGTAGTAGAAAATATAAGAATTTCCTCATTCAGTTTACTTCTCATCGTTCTAGAAAAGATTATATTTATTATTCATATTTATTTAGAAAGTTTGTTACGACACCTCTTGTAAATTAAAAAAAACTTAAATCTTTCTCTTTTCGACCTAAAAGGTTTTGACAACCCTTATTTTGGTAATAAACAGCTACAGGCAGAAGATGGTAAATAAACCCACGCTCTCATAGATGAACCAGCGGGAAATGTTTTTTCTTCGAATTCCTCGCCACAGTATGGCGCGTATTACTTAGCTTCGGCGTTAAACTTAGCTTCGAAGTAAATGAAGAGAATAGAGCTTGCATTTTGAAATAATATCTTCCTTTGTCCGGTTTGGTCCACAATTTGACACGTTTCTACAAATTTGATGTAAAGAACTCATCCTAAAACTCATGTTTCTGGTTTGTTTCATTTGTGAGTCACCGCGTACACATACACATGAAAAAACAGAATGTTAGACAGTCAGTTCACTGATGTGTTTGGTATAAAACTTGATGCAGACATACAATTCTAATGATTTTGTTGTAGTGACCACGTATCAAATTCCATCCAGCTGGGAAGAATGTGTTTTTGAAATAACACATTTCTTCGAAAACAAGACGTTAATGTAACTAAAACTAACTAAAAATGGTGTAAAGAACACTTTGAAACAATGTATTCATGTATAGGGGAGGCGGACCAATTGGTCAAAAAGTTGACTGTTTTTTCAATGTGAAGAACGACCGTTGTGGGCTCGGGGCCTATGGGTTCTAGGTTTGAAACCCAATTCCGCTGAAGATCCGCCGCGGTTTTTTTTCCTATTGCACGTTAAATTTGATGTCGTGGGTGAAATGTCCGGCTGGGTGGTGCGGAAGTTTGGAGAGGGAGTGCCAGCTGAGGTGTCGTCCTCTTCATCTGACCGCGCCTCAAAATTACGAGGTCCGTCCCACAATGACTTTCGTGTTGCTTCGAAAACAGGACGTTAATGCAACTAAAACTAACTAAAAATGGTATAAAGAATACTTTTAAAAAAATCATTCGCCCAGCGTCAGACGGACATAATTCCATAAATGGTTTTATCGCTAGAAAGGAATAAAATATGGAGATTCGTGAAAATCTCGAAGTCGAATTGCTTTAACGATTACAATAGATAAACAAAACGATTATTAAAAATAAAAATTCCTTCGTACTTCATAAATGTATAATTCATGGCGATTCGAATTCAAATGATTTTGGTAATTATTTTAGCTCATCAACAAATAAGAAATTGACAAATTAAGATCCATTATTCTTTTCGACTTAGTTTGAGGTCGCGATCCAAAGTTTACAAAGTCTTGAATCGCACGAATAAGCCATTAATATAAATTTATTATCGTCAACTTCTTTTCAATTTGTTGATTTCGCCAAGACAGATAGCTCTAACAAACAACCATCGTATTATGAATCGCTTTTTCCCACGAAAGATAATTTACACATTAACCTTTTTTCATTTCTATACCATATCATAACCCACACTTTCCCCATACATAAAACCTTTTTTCAAAAGCTCCTTTTTCCGAGTAGCACCAACATAATAACCAGATGATAATAACGGTCAAATGTCAAGGTAGTTTTACGACGAGCGGTTATTGCCTCGCCTCAAGGCCGAAAGGATTATTCGGGCGAGAAAATCATTAAAAGTTATAACTTCGAAAGATAATTATTTACGAGAAAAAGCTGAGAACGATAAGTTGTAAATATTGGGGTTGGAACTGATGCATTCTGTTCAGTTGTAGAGGAGGCTCTGTAAGGTTGGACTGCTCGATTGTACTTTAATTGCAATAAAAATTCTGATAAGGCATGCGAACTATAATTAAGTGGAGTTCTGATTTCCCCGTAGTCATCTTTCGCGGAATTGCAGCAAGTATGTAAAGAGGTCAGTGGCAAAACTTAATTAGGATTCTAATTGATGCATTGATGACTTAGTTTAAGCTTGATTGATTAGATTTCAAGTTATAGAATTTTAATACCTGAAATAAAGCAACTGAGATGGAAAAAGAGGAAGAATCTCCAATTTTAATATGAGTGGTTCAGAGATCTTAAGGGTTTAAATTGAGAGGGAAAAAGAGAAAGAATCTCCAATTTTAATATGAATGGTGCAGAGATCTT